>JACEGR010002403.1:0-130016 GCA_014170235.1 Listronotus bonariensis
TTTAAAAATCGTTTTTATTTGCGAATACTAAGCTATTGACTACTCAAGAATTGTTCAGAAGAAGATATTTATACTTTAGTTCAGTTGCAGTCAGATGCTTAAAGATATCTATTTTGTCCACTTTCAACACTAAATTTAAAAAATAGTATTCATGGGAGCTTATTATGATTCTTAACATATACGTAATTTTCTAAATAAATATTTCTGAGATGGTTGCTATTACTTCTGGTAATAAATTTATACATCTGTAATACTTTTTTAGTCATATTTAAAATATACGCGTGCAACTTTAAAACTCCAATGGCCAATTTTTACCAATGCATGAAAAAGAGACGCTCTCAATAATTATGCACTGAAGGACTAAGAAGCTATGCTTTTAATGTCACTGCTTATTAAACCTAAGTAATTTATACTCTTTTAGCTGGTTTTACACCCTTCAAACTTCTTTTTAAACAAGTTTGATCAGATATTTGGTACAATTTGTTTAAAGACGTAAGTGTTAAACAAGAAATTATTTGACAAACTTATTTGAAGCAAATATCAAGGTTACCAACTGAGGGGATTGTTTCCTCATAAGAGTAAAAAACATGATACAAAATAAAATAACTATAAATAACTAAGTTAAATGGTGTCCATAAAATCTTTAAATAAACACACGGTTTAAATAAACACACAACAAAATACGCCGCAACTTACAATAAATTTGAGGTTAAGTAGTTGCTAACTGTCAATTTTTAATCCGAGGTTGGTAGTTCTGCATCAAATATTTAAAGAAAAATTGGACGTGTTCTAATTCTTCAAACAAATTTGACAAGGCGACCATGAATTTCTTTGATATCCAATCTTTTGTTTCACACTATCAAATTTCTTCAAGGTGAACTTGGTCCAACTTATTTGACAAGAAGTTTAATATGTGTAAAACCAGCTGTTTAAACGAAAATACGTTAAGTCATGAATGGAATTAACATCGATAACAAAAAAGGAATTATATACATTTACAACCTATTTTTACCTGTCTCATTTTTAGCGGGTGCCGTTGTGCTTGCTGTCGAAATCGGAGTGGGAGACTGACCATTTAGCATAGCTCCGGGAGACGGTAAAGATTCGGGTGGTGAAAGAGGAGTTTCTATAATATCGTCAGGCAAGATTGGTTGCGGCAAACTGTCAAAACTGTAAAACTGGGCCATATCGTGTATTGGTTCGCCAGAGAAATACTCGTCTAGTACGAGTTTACTGGTCTAAAAAACATTACAAAATGAAACCAATATTACACAAAACGACAATATTAACGATATCATTAATACAGGATGATTCATAATTGCAGTAAAAAAATTGGTGTCGACCAACCGGCTTATCTGCGACCGATAATTTCAAACCCCCATTTTTCAACCTGATGGGACTAGAATACATTAAATTTCAGACGCACTGTTTCCAAAATGTAGGTGGACTATGAGAGATGTTTCTTAGGATCAGAAAAGGTTACTAAGAGTACGTACTTAATTAAACCCAAGACTAATATACACTTACAAATGGTTAGTTCTGGTAAGCAACGCCTTTTTTTTTAATTCCTTAATTAAACCCAAGACGAATACACACATACATATATTGCAATATGTATATTCTTGGATTTTATATTTATGTAAATTTGTAGGTCTCTATATGCAATAAATAAATAATATTATAAATGTATCTACATTTTTTTTCTTTTTAAAATATTTCACAATAAAAAAACAACTGGATGGGAAGAGTTTATGAACAACTTAGCAACAATACTTATGCCCCATTGGGGTTCACTCTAATTTAAATCCATAGGTCGCAGATAAGCCTATTTCAAAAAATTAAGGAAAAAACATATCTTGTTTTAAATATTTGTAGGAAACTAAATTAAATGAAGGTCTCTTATATTTATTTTTTTTTGATAAACCTAACCATTAAAAGGATATTTAAGGTCAAAGAAAATCTTGCAAGAGTTTTAAGAAAAATAAATGTTTTGTTTTAAATGTTGTAACTTACTGAAACCTTATTATTGAAAATTGAGTTTCTACAATTTTTATCGGAACTTAAGATGCCGTAGCACGTTAAATTGAGCTAAAACGCGATTCTCTGCCGTTTTTCAAATGTTTCTTTGGGAAAAAGTTGTATATAGAAAAGTTTCTTAAAATGATCCAAAGATTATCGGAAAGTTGGTTATTTTTACGGTTTTGTAATTTTGGGAAATTTCATGTGTTAATTATTTACATTACCAAAAATCAAATAACTTTCCGATAATCTTTGGATCATTTAGAAACTTTCTATAACACTGAAATTTCCCAAATTACAAACTAAAATAACCAACTTTCCGATAATTTGATCTTTAAGAAACTTTTCTATACAACTTTTTCCAAAACAAATATTTTAAAAACGGCAGCAAATCGCGTTTTAGCTCAATTTAACGTGCTACGGCATCCTCTTAAACGCTCTACAAGAAAGTCTCTTATACTTTATAGGGTAAGTTACAAAATAACGGCATCCTCTTAAACGCTCTACAAGAAAGTCTCTTATACTTTATAGGGTAAGTTACAAAATAAAAACAAGAAAGTTATTTTTCTTAACATTCTTCAATCTTTGACCTTGAATATCTTTATAATTGTTGGACCCCATGTACTACGAGACTGGTAATTTTTTTCTTTTAGAGCAAAAAGTTTTTTTTTTTGATGCATAAAAGACGTCTCTCAAAATTTTTAAAAATATCTGAATTAGTAGGAAAGTATAAAAACGATTAATTTTTTTATTTTTTATTTTTTTTAATTAAGGCCCTCCAATGCGATGAGAACGCGATTTTTACAAGCATCGACAGCACGTAGGCATATTAGCGTCTTCGATCTCAGCAATCCGCGTCCTTTAGTAAACAAATACAATACAGAACCGTTTTATATTTTGTTTACAGTGTATGATTGATATTGTAATTGTGTCTGGTTTTTACACGGCAAAATTGCATGTGTCAATGTCAAGAAATTTTTGTACTAAAGATGAATTTGTTTAATATCAGACTTGTGGGCTAGGTTGAAAAACGCCCCGTACTTTATAATTATACTTTAAAAAAATATTGATGAAAAGATTACATAGAAATAGCAAAACAAGTCAACCTATCAGGTAAGAAAATATTTAATTTTTTGTCTGTAAAATAATATTCGGTAGCATTCAGGCTTTTGGGACCTTCTCTTAGAGAGCTTTATTATGGCACTCTTTGACCCGGTGGGATAATCCAAAGGGGTAGTTTTTCCCAGTCGAAGTCGTGTTCGGGGAACATCGGCGCACTCTGATCGACATATGATTTCATTAGCTGAGAATATAGTAAAATTGACCATTAAACGTATGCTCGTTTCTGTACGGTTGTCACCATTTCAAACACGAATATATGCGTACATACTGTCGAAAGCTCGTCGAATCTCGTCTTGTCACTGGTTCATCGACCCATGTACGGGGTGCCTAAGACGTTTAGAAAATGTGTTTATATGAAGTTTTTTTTCTAAACGGTCCAAACTATTAGGTGTTAATATAACCGTTATTAAATTTGTTGCTTTTTATTATACAAAATAGCTAAAAAGTAAAGCTTTACTTACTCTAACCAAATCTAAATTGTCCCCAGTAATTTTGATAGTATGACCATTTGTAATCACAGTATATTTGTACTCGCCAATGTTGGCATCTGGAGTGCTAAGGCTGTGCATCAAAGCACGCGATACCCTCGCTGAAGAAGGTAAAGCACTATCGTCCGAAGCTGAAGAATTAATGCTTGAGCTGGAACCAGTTAAGGGTCCCCCAGCACCTGAACTTCCTTCACGAACTGGAGATGCGTTCCTTCTAATTGTATCTTCAATTAGCTGCTTGGCGTGACTAAAAACATTAAGAAAATATGCCTTCAATTTAAAATATGAATACTTTACTTAAACTACTTAAATAAAAAAACCATTAATAAAATTATTACTTTAAATATGTTCCTTATGATTATGTTTAATATTACCAATAAAGTGTCAGTAAGGAAAAATCAATAAATTATTCTTACTCACAGAAATAGTTTACCTTTGCCTTAAACCGAGGCCCACGAAAACTAACAGGCCCCCACAGTTGTTTCACGATGCTTCAGTAGCCGTGCAAACTTTGGATGCATTAATATTTACGCGTTAGAGTTTTTCTTGTGTTACAACTGTATTTATAGTTGTATCTAATTACAATTATAAAAAGTATTTTAATGTATTTTAATAATGTTAACACCTGTATGGATCGTGACGAACGTTCCAGAGCGCATTACGAGCAAACGTCTAAACGTGCAAATCTTGTTGCATTGCAGGTTGCATAACACCCATCTGTATGCGGCTTGATGCAAAGAGAACATTATAGAAGTAGGTAAAACCCAAGAAGAAAAAGTAGATCTTTTTAAACCGTAAGATGGCGATAAGCGATAACCAATGTTTAATTTTTGTTTTGCCATCAACTATTTCAATAAATTAGGGTCTTTGCCTTTAAGTTAAAGGTCAAAGCATTATTCAATTTGTATGCCCCCGTGTGGATACGAATAGAACCTCGGAACAATCGGCATCCGCTGGACGTCTAAGATGTCATCACAGCGGTAACGGCTTGCAGCGCGGAGGCCTGTTGGTTTCCGTAGCTTAAGCACGATGCCTGCATAGAAAAACCTTTTTTTTTTAAACCAAGGATTTGTACTTTTCCTAGGCATACAAGAAAAATAAATTAAAAAGCTCATACAATTATTTTTTTATCGTGCGCCTGATAAAATGTTCTTTTAATTATATTAATAAGCATAATTGAATTATTTTGTCACCTTAAAGGTAAAAATTAACACCCAGAAACTGCTAAACTCTCTATTTAACATAACACCTTCAAAATAAATTGCGGAACTTTTATGTACAAAGGTTAAAGTTTATGGGCCAAGAATAACGAACAAAAAAGCTACATAAAGCAGAATATTTGTCTGAATGTGGTAGACATTGCTTTAACATTGAAATTAAAAGAAGAGTTTTGGACTTCCATTGTCTTTATTGCATTTATTCACACAACGTTTCGGGCAGTACAATCTCTGTCCGTTTTCAAGTGTGTTTCACTTAACAGAATAGAGTAAAGTACACGAAGAGCGTCATTATGCCGATGGATGTAGCTATTACAGCATGCACTGGACAAGCTGACAATAAGTGCATAAGGGTCTCGGGTTGCTGTCGACAGACTCGACATGTAGTGTCAAGAACATTGGAAAACTTGCTTCGGTAGACCAATGTATTTATCACCTCATCTTGGCATGCTAGTAAGAACCCCTCGGTCTTAGACTTAAGCTCGGCGGATTTCAAAAACCCAAACGTAAGTTTTCGAGATAGATCAAGTCTATCGATGTTTGTGTAAAAGACTCCGTGCTGCGGCTTATTGATGTGATCTTCTAACAGCATCCGTTGTTCGGCTCTTTTAACTGCAGCGGTTACAGCACTAGACTCCTGTCTTATAAGTGATTGGTCGTCATTAGAATCTATTTCAAATCTGAGACCGAATTTCCCTGCGGCTCGCTCGGCTGCCTTGAACAAAAATTCTCCAACATTGGCCATCTCATGTTCTCTTACTAACTGCAGCAGTGGATTCGTGCCTTTGGCAACCTGACAAGCAAAACTCAAACCAAACGATCATGCATACACTTCAAGCTTAAAAGGCCGCGAACTCCCTGATGGCGTGGGAGGTAAATGCGAGAGACTGTTGAGCGGGGATGGATGCTGCGGTGAAGATGCATCATTTTTCGTGTGCTAACGTCCAGCTCGCGCAACTCTTCCCGCGTCCACTTAACTACTCCAAACGAATAAAGCAATACAGGAACTGCTAGCATGTTAGTTGCGGTAACCTTATTAAATCCAGATAGTTCAGACTTCCATATTTTCCTTAAGCATTGCCTGTAATTGCTTCTTAGCTCGGTCTTTACAGCTTTAACATCTTGAGTACGATTTTGGTCAATACCTAAATATCGATAGGTTTCGTTGTTTCGTAGCGGGCTTAGAATCGCACTGTCAGCAAGTTGATCAGCCTCTAAATCGTTACCATATCGGCCCTTCACCAGTCTAATTTTTGCACATTTGTCAAGTCCGAACTCCATGCCAACATCTTTGGTATATTCGTGAACCACTTTAAGAGACTGTTGTAGGTCTCGCTCACTAGTTGCATAGAGTTTCAGGTCATCCATATAAAACAGATGGGTTACCTTACGCTCCCTCCTTCCAGGTGATCCACAGCAATACCCCCGAGTCTTCCGAAGAGACACGGACACAGGAAGCAGCGATATACAGAACAAAAGAGGACTTAGTGAGTAGCCCTGAAATACGCCTCGTTTAAATGTAATGGGATCAGTAATGCTTTTTGTGCTCCACATGTTATGGAGAATTTAGATTTCCAGAGCGGCATCAGCTGTTCGAGGCAACGAATTAGGTTGGGAGGAACCTTGAGATCTTTAAGCAGATGCAATATTAATTCATGAGATGTTGTGTCAAAAGCTTTTTGTAATCAACCCATCCCATACTAAAGTTGCGTTTGTATTGGATTGAGTCTTGTGTGATGTATCTATCGATGAAGAGATTTTCCTTGCAACCATTGATACCTCTTTTTCCTCCTCACTTCTCCCTATATCAGAGAGAATACGATCTATTGCGCTCAATATTCTAGAATACAAAATTCTAGTAAAAGCCTTGTAGCTGCTATTGAGGCAGGTGATCAGTCTATAGTATTTTGGTTGTGCTAGATGCCCCTTTTTTGATATTAATATAGTTGGGCCTTCTACAAACCATTCAGGAATTGGTGTGTCTCCATTAAGCCACGAATCAAAGATTCTGGCCAAATGCGGATGTGTACTGGGGAATTTATTCTACCAGTAGTTATTAATGCTATCCGGACCCGGTGCAGAGTAATTCCTTGCACCATCTAGGGCTCTTTTCACCTCCTCCGTCGTGATTGGTGGACTTTCATGCTGGTCAAGTTCCTTGTCGGCACAATAGGCGCTAAAGGTGTTCAAAGTAGGAGTGTCCCGTCGTAACGGCTTCGAGTCTTCGTAGACAACCTTTCAGAACTATTCCACAAGATTTGCTTGTGGCGGATTTTCAACCGTTGGTGCTGAGTCTGCGAGGAAGTTAGAAGGTTTAGTCACAAATTTATTTGTATCTCTTATCCCTCTAGCCTTTTTCTTCAAGCTGTGGTTAATAACACCCAACGATCGTATCCGGTCTAGGCAACGCTGTTTGATGACCTGAAGCGTGATTCTGTTAAGTGTATGGTGTTTTTGGCGGAGCCTTAAAGCTATTTTTCTGATCTTCCCCGTAAATGATCTGTTGGGTGATATATAATCCAATACACTTTGAATGCGTGATGCCTCTTGCCGCGTTAGATCTATTTTTTTGGCAATTTGCTGAATTCTGCGTTCGGTCTTTCGAAGTGCTTGGTGAGAGCTATCTGAGCAGTTGTTTCGCAGCTTCACAAACAGCGTTGTTAAGTGCCAAAATATCCGTGCGTTCTGAAAGTAAGTCCCGAAGAGCGTTGTTCGCTTGTGCGATATCTTGGAATTTTATGTGAGACTTGATGTTGATGTTAGGGGGCAATCTCGATTACCACATTTTCCGCAGGCTGGTCTTGTTCCAGATCCTGATTTTCCAGGTCCTGAGGTGGCTCCTGTTGTCTTAGTGTTCTGACACATCCAGATCGGTTAAGATAGGCTACTTAGTCGCTTAAACGTTGGTGGGAGAGATGACTTAGTTCTGGGTGTTTAGCACACCATGTTGACAACGCGAGATATCCGCGACTCTGCGGGATGTCACCCCACAGAGCCTCGGCGGTTACCGGTATTACATAGGCTACCGGACCGATTTAAGGCCTCTCGTAGGTTGCTGTTAGCACCCGCAACCCCTTCAAGCTCGCTGGCAGTACCGTCTTGCTTGGATTGTTCGTGTTCGGTAGCACCAGGAGCAATGCCAGGCATCGTCCTGATGGCCAGACTTTATTATTTTTATTATTATTATTATTATTATTAATATACAGTGTGTCCCAGGATAGACTGTCGGCAGATACTAGGTGTTGAACTAAACCTATCTTTCTTGTACAAGGCAAGTACTAAACCATTAATTTTGTATTTTGTAATACTGGTGTAAAAATTAAGACTTTTATTATTATTATTAATATACAGTGTGTCCCAGAATAAGTGTAACACGAGGACAAATGTACCAAAAAATTTGAAATCGGCATTTTAGAAAAACCGGTCGCATGGTTTAAAACTAAGAAATACAAAATTTTACTCCGATTGGTAGTATACTGGATAAGTTATAATTCAAAATATGAAAAAAGCTCAAGAGTAATGTACTTTTATTTTTAAAAATAGAACAAAAATTAACAGGTAAATGTTGTAGAGAAATGAAGTTGTGTGTGTGTGTTTAAAAAAAGATTTTGTCATTAACACTTAAATACTCGACAAAACGGAGCGAATTTTACAAACAAATTTAAGATATTTTAATTTTCTTTTAAATTTCACTCCTTCTTGTCCACTAGTTAAGTTTTAATGCATTATGTAGAAAACTGACAAAAACTTTTATTTTTTTACTTTAATGCTTTAACTTTAAATTTTGACATAAAATTCAATTATTTACAACATTTATTCATACAATTTTGTTATATTTAAAAAAATAAAAGAACATACAACTCGTCCTGTATAATTCCAATCAAAGTCAAATTTTGTATATCTTGGTTTTTAGACCATGCGACCAGTTTTTCCAAAACTTTATACACTTTCACATACTTTGTTCCTTTGGTTGTAAACGCTTGGTTGTAAACGCGTGACATCCCACGAAGGCTTAATCCCTATTTATCAAAGTACTTAAGTGCCGGGTTTTTAGATGTTAAACCCATTTCTATCTTTCTGTTCCACTAACTTTGTCCAGGCACTCAAAGATGCAGTTATTGCATTTTATAGTATCTTAGACAACGCGGTAGTACGACCAAGGATGTTATTTGTAATAACTTCTTTCCTCTAGGCCTTTTGATATAATCCAGACGCTTAAAAAAAAATCCACAAAAATTAATGCAATGAGTAAGTTTTAGACGAAGGTCCAATTTCTATTAAAAAAATATAACTTTGTTTCTTGAAAGTAAACGCGTTCTTTTAATAATGTAATGTGTGTTACCCTAAAAGTACAAATGCATAAAAAAACAAAATAAAACCTGTATTTTTGTAGCTTATGCTAAAATGTTCAAATTCTTCTACATTGCCTTAAACTGAGGAACTTTTTCTTAAGCGTCTTTAACCGAAAAGAAAGTTAGATATAAGACAAATTCAATAATAATGTGCTCATTGGGTTCATCATTAACTTACTTGATACTCTCCTCATTGGCTCCAGTGATTTGAACCAATCTTTCTTTGGCACCAGGACTGACTACAAAGACATAAATAAGTTATTTTTAAGTAAAAACTTACGTTTTTATGACAAAAGCCAATAACAAGTAAAATCACATTTTGGCGTCTTGTTAATAAACATAACTGTGGGCAATCGAAGAAATATAATGCAGAAGCGACTTAACAAGAACAAGGTGCTCATGATTAATAGAAATACAGTACTTAGGTGATTTTTGTTATAATTATGAACAACCTGAATGCGTTAGAGATATGTTATATTTTATTACCTGAAATTAAAACAGAAATTAATATTAATGCAGTTATTACACTAGTAAGTTTTTATTAGAATCTGTAAAAAATTCAAATAAACATATCCAATCGAGTAATCAGCTAGAAAGATTCTCTGTGATATAACAGACTTTTTAATAGTTTTAGAAATATGGCCATTCTCAAGAATTTGGTAGTACGCTATAATTTTTTTAATGAAATACCACAGTGGTAGATGATTCTGTTTTAACTGTGACTTTTTCTATATAAAATTTTTAGATATTAGATAAAATTAGGTTTTTATTTTTTTTTTATATTACTCTATTTTATTGTTCAAATAAAAGTCTGAAAGGATTTCGCTCTAACTTTAAAATATTGAGAATGGAAATCAATTTTTAAATTATCCGTTCCACTGAACTGACATAAAGTTGATAGTTAAGTTAATATATTGGAAAAAAGTGTAATTTTTATTCATGGGGTTATTACTTTGAATTATTGATTGGGGGAAAAAATAAATATTTTATCGAAAAATTCTAGATGCCGACATGACACTGTACTGACATTAAAGTAATCTATTGTAAGTTATTTCTTATTTGTAAGATAGGATATACAAAAGAACTGATAAAAGACATTCAAAATTATCTAATTAACACAAAAATTTTATAAATAGATTGATAAGTAATGACACTATGAGAATAAACTTTAAAGGACATAAACAAATCATAGTTAGAATGGAGTTACCCATGCCTGTCTCTTATAATTTTGGACATTTTTTTAGTTTCCTCCACATTAACCTATGTATCAAAAAAGCATTATAACTGCATTAAAACTGCAATTAGAATATAAATATAATGTTAAGTTATTAACTGGGGTTAAATATAAAACAAAATTAAAGGGGTAGTTATGCCATTAGAAGAGTTAAGCAGGTGTTAAGTCAGACGCGCACAATTTCATTTTTACCTCTCTGAAAGGATATGATAGTTTCACTTAGTTCCTCTATCATATGTACACGCCTTCCTTTGATTCCCATCACTATAATAAATAAAGTTATTCTTTAACAAATAAAGATAATTGTACAAATATGTTCTTTTTAAAGGACTTACAATAATAAGCTATTTTGCTTATTAGTTTTAGGTCACCATTTACAAAAGGTCTATTAAAAAAATTAACCACAATCCAAGAACACAAAAACCTAATTTATAGTAATAGAAAAATATATACAGGTGTGGAAATGAACTCGCCGAAGCCCCTGATCTCGTTCTACTCGCGCTCGTTGCAGCGGTGAAATGTAGAAGAGTACATAGCAGAATGGTGGAAGGGATTTATTGCATTAATCGCCTATGGCCGGTCGTTTGGTTTCCATACCGGTATATAGATTGGTCGTCTATAGTTTAAGGTATTTTGATTAAACTCGACAAATAAAGTTATCAAGGTGCGGTTTTCGCAGAAAGCGAAATTTTTTGATATCATTGCTTAAACATTTCATTAGAGAATTAAAAATTTAAAGAATAAAAACAAAATGGGACACCATGTATATTTTTCTATAAGCTTAAAGTTCGTTACTTCCCCTTAAAAATACAATATAATCTATGGTAATTTAAAACAATAACAGATATATTGAAAATAAAAAATTGCTACAAACAAATATCAGAACAAATACGATAATAAAGCTATACCTTTTTTACAAAATAATAGTTGCATAGGGCTAGATTACTATCTAAAAAACTTCCTGTAAACTTGTCTCTAGCAAACTTTTATTGTGTAATAATACTCCTAATTGCCAGACAGTCAATTTTTTAAAGATCAATAAATCCATTATTTTTTAAAATATCTATAGTTTTTTAAGGGAAAAATATTTAATTTTAAGATTGTAGAAAAATAAACATGGTGTTCCATTTAAAACAACAAACAAATACATCGGAAAATTGTTTTTATGCTCATGCATTTCACATGCATATTAGTCTAAGAGCTGGCTACGAAAATTAAAAATGATAAGGTGCAGTAAAAATGATTATATAAAAACCTACCCTATTGTATAGCACGTAGTGTTACAGCCAGAAGTCGCCCCCGAAGCGGAACGCGTGGGCGGGCGGCCAAACGTGTAAATTTTAATATGAATAAAATCATAAGGTGCCGTTTTAAAAAATTGTAGTTTTACAGTTTTTACAAGTAGAAATAGTGTA
Source organism: Listronotus bonariensis (assembly GCA_014170235.1). Taxonomy (NCBI): domain Eukaryota; kingdom Metazoa; phylum Arthropoda; class Insecta; order Coleoptera; family Curculionidae; genus Listronotus; species Listronotus bonariensis. The sequence goes on from JACEGR010002403.1 coordinate 11,848, forward strand.
AAATTAGTTCCTGAAGTCTAGATCGAGGCTTATACGTCGCCAGAAGCCATTAAAGTCGTAAATAAATTATTGAAAATTTAATGACAAGGTGCAGTTCTGGCGAATTTGTTTTTATATTATTTATTGCCTAAAAAGCTAAATGTAAAATGCCAGAAGTCTAACTGATAACTAAGTATAGATAAGCTAATTAAATCCTAGCAAGTTTTTGAACAGAAAACAATAGTTTTTAAAATGAAATGACAGGGTGCAGTTCTGCTTACAGCTTAAAAAAGCAGTGCCTGTAATGACAAAACCCTAAATAGTGGTTACCTATATAAAAAATAAAAATACAGGGTGTCCGACCGGGAACTGCCGCAATCGATTTCTCAAAAAGTACGCTTTGGAAATTGTTGAAAATTTGGTAACATTATAAAGTCAATGGCGGACATACAACTAAAATATTTTGACAGCTCTACCACTTCCGGGTATACCGGAAGTTAATGACAACTTCCTTATTTTAAATGGAACACCCTATATATTATTTATTTTTTATATTCTGCGTAACATTCTAAACATAATTTATGTATAATGTTCTATACCTCCAACCGTAGGACCAATAGTCCAACCGTTTTTGACTTATTTTAAATTTTATGTCAAAAATGACGTTTGCAAGCCATTCCATAACCATCCATTTCTTTTAAACAAAAACCTTTAATATGAGTTGGGGTTGGCTTTCTCGTAGAAAAAGAACCACTTTAGCAGACTGTATTAATATTTTTACAATTAATAAATACAGAGTGGTCAAAAATAATCGTGAAAAATTATTATAACAAAAACCTTAAAAGTATTTTTTTTTTTAATGGAAGACCAATTCTTTTTTACCTTATCCTATTAACTATCAAAAATAAGGATAAGTTTGTATAAGGATGTCTATTCCAAAATTTATAGTTTTTGAAATATTAAAAATTTAATATTTATCTATTTCAAGTACGGCTTAGTTTGGCTTCTAGTTGGCCTTGACAACAAAATGCGGTGTCACGGCCAACTGCCCCATACCTACCCGTACCTAAATGCATTGTTGGAATAGATAAATATTAAACTGCTAATATTTCTAAAACTATTGTTTTCAGTTCAAAAACTTTAAAAGATTTAATTAGCTTATCTATACTTAGCCATCAGTTAGACTTCTGGCAAATGACATTTAGCATTTTTAGGCAATAAATAATATAAAAACTAATTTGCCCGAACTGCACCTAGTGTCATTAAATTTTCAATAATTTAGTTACAACTTTAATGACTTCTGGCGACGTATAACCTTCAATGTATACTTCTGGCAATAATTTTACACTATTTTCATTGGTAAAAACTATAAAACTACAAATTTTCAAAACTGCACCTTGGGATTTTATTCATGTTCAAAATTTACACGTTTGGCTGCCCGCCCACGCGTTCCGCCAGAGGAGCGACTTCTGGCTGCGGCACTAGGCGCTATACAATAGATAAGGAAAGTTTTTATATAATCATTTTTACTGTACCTTATCATTTTCAATTTTCGTAGCCAGCTCTCCGTTTATATACGAAAAATAAGGTAGAAAATTAAATAAAATCTAAGGCTTTCTGCGAAAAGCTCATCTTGATATATTTATTTGTTCTATGGCTATTCACAATCAAAATGGGTCAAAATATAGACGGCACCCCTGTATTTTTTTTAAAGTATCTTTAGGTCCGTAATGACCGACAATTTTTAAAGCTTCATCGAGAGCAAGCTGACAGGTACGCTTTTTAGGTATTTCCATTATGCTGCATAGACACTATCACGTTTACCTAAAAAATAATTTCTCAGACAATATTCAGTTCCAGGAATAAAAAAGGGTTACACGTGGGTAATAATAAACGTTTACAAAATATAATATATTAAAAACAAAACTTGCAGATTAAGAAGTCCTTTTTCAATGTTTTTTAATGTATTTTATTGTTTTAATATGCAGTAAAATACAATACCTTTATTTCAGGGTCCCAACAAAGAAAATTAATACTAACCTTTACCAGAATCAGCATTTCGGATCACAACCTCATCTTTGCAATACTTTTTACCAGGTATCCTGGTGGGTTTAGCAAATTTACCGGACGGTTTGATAACTTCGCCAGGTCCCAATAGAGGCGGAGAAGAGTTCAGAGTTAATACTGAAGACATCGAATCACTAAGGCTCATTACGGAATCGGTTAGATCTACCTAAAATTATACCTACACTTAAAAACTAGATAATATAGAGCCATTTTAATTAGATTTGTACCATAATTTGTTGGGGTATCAAAGAGTTCTATAAATTAAAAAAATAAACTAAGTTAACATTTTTTTTAACTATCAGGCTTCAGTATCTAATAAGCAACCAGTTAGTTCTAAAAATTAAAAACCTAACAAAATATGTATTATCACCTTTTAAATATTCTTTAAAAAGTAATACATACACAACAATAAATACTCAATACAAATATTATATGTAGATGTAAAAATAGCTGCTCTCCAGTCTGCAAAGGAGGGAAAAATTTAAATTGGTACAGGCCAGGGAGGCGAACCTTTTCGTATCAACGTGCCATTTTTGTACAAATGACGTCCTAGGCGTGCCATGAAGACATGAAATACTTTTCAAAGTGAGGTAAAAATTGAAGAGCACAAAAAAGTCTTTTACTTAAAACTATTATTCTTGCCCCTGTATAATTTTCAATAAAAAAAATAAAAATCAACACACTCGCGTGCCTAAAATTTTACCTCGCGTGCCATTGGTTCGCCATACATGGATAGGCGATTATAATTAAGAGTTTTCGTTGGAAACTTTTTGAACCCTTGTAGTGCAATTTGACATGTTCATTATATTTTGCTTGCTGTTGTTGCAGTTAGTATCGTATTTTCTTTATATTTTTATGATTTATTAAATGAGTGCAATAAAAAAGTAAAATACAGTTAGTCTACAACTTGTGTTAAGTATTTTAGTGGTGGTTAAGATGGATTTCGATAATTTTAAGAACTTCCGTTTTGTGGCTTTATACAGAGTGTCCAAGAGTATGTGGGCAATCTCTCAGATTCATATAAAACACATGAAAATAATGTAATAAGTTCCTATACTTTTTTTTAATTCCCTCTTTACTGAGATTTGTGCCCTAAAGGACGCCTCTGAAAATCGGTATTTTTTAAGTAACTTTTATAGTACTTGGTATAATGAAATTACTTTTTAATAAACACAAGTAAGGACTCTTTAAAATGGTATCCTTGTAAAATATTAGTCGCCAGGGGCGGACTAACCCTTACACATTACGTTAATTATTTTTACACCCAGTATAATAAGGAAATAAAATAAGTATCTTTGGGTAGCCTAAATCCTTAGCTAAAAAAAGGTACCCTGTTAGTATCGATAAATAAAAGCTTTTTCGACAAAAACAAGTTTTTGTTTAGTGGGGACATCTAAAAAATTAGGTTATTTCGTTATCAAAAAACTTATCAAAATAGATTTTTTTTATTTTCACGACACTAAAGAATAATGTTGTATCATTGTAAAGGGTCTCATAATTTTTAATAATTAAAGCTAGAAAATTCATAAAATAAGAGGGAGCCTATGTCGAACCGACAAAAAAAATTATTAAATACAACCCTATTTAACCAAAAAATGTTTTCGCGAAAACGCTTCACTTAATCGATTTCGGACTACCTTTGTTAGCTAAGGATTTAAGCTATTTAAAAAGCTATTTTTATTCCTTTATTATAGAGGGTGTAAAAATAATTATTACTGTTGTGTAAGGATTAGTCCGCCCCTGACGAACAAATAAAGGCAAATGTTTTACAAGGATACCATTTTAAATCAAATCAAATCAAATCAAATCATTTATTGGTAATAATGTATACAGGATACTTTTACACGTCAACAGTGGTCAAAAGGTGTTTCCAATAGGAAGAAGTTAAAATACACACAATTTAGGGAGTTCCAACTGGTATTTATCATATTAAAAAACTTTTTCATTATACCAAGTACTATAAAAGTTATTCAAGAAAAACCGATTTCCAGTGGCGTCCTCTAAGGGCACATATCTTTGTAGAGAGGTCTTTAGGAAAATATTTTATAGGAATCTGTCACATTATTTTTATGTGTTTTATATGGATCCGAGAGATTGCCCACATATTCTTGGACACCCTGTCTAAAATTAACTGGTAACCATTTTTTGCGTTAGGTTGTAATACAATGATGGCTTATATTTATTCTGAAATTCTTATGCCTTGTTTTCAAAATTTTTTGCTTTTAGCTTAGACACCAACCAAAATCAGATAATTTCTGTAAATATGGTAAATATTTTTCGCCATTTTCGATCTAGATTCCCATATTTATCAGCTGATTGACCGTGTTGCCTCATAATTTGAATCGGTAATATGACAACCCAGCAATTATTATAGGCGTAAGAAATAGTTCAAAAACCTTATTAACGTAATGAGTTTTAACCTTGAAAGGGAGCAGTTTCATTTTAAATCGAAACTATAGGTACTTTGAAAATCAAATTTTAAAATATTAAAAGTCTGTAATAATTTTATTAAAGTATGTTTACTATACTAACTGGGTGACAACGAAATTACTATCCATCATTTTTGTTCTTTCAGTGAAAACATATACTTTTTAAACTTAAGGATGGTCATTGTTGTGTGTCACGGTCGATGATACATCAGACGTTTACGGAAAACGGGACATTGGATTAAAAAAAAATTGGCAACATAGGTAATGGCTTGTGACCTAAAAATAATTCAAATAAAGCTTGCAACATTGTTAAAAATCCCTCATCGGCATAATTTTGAACTAGTATAAGAGTCCATGACAATTAATGGTCAAGTTTTTCTTGTTGTGGCAGTTAATATCGTGTTTTTAAATCATTTTAAATTTATTGAATAATTGCAATAAATAATACAAGAAGAATTAGTCTCTATTTTGTGCCAAGTGTTTTGATGGTTGTCATCATAGATTCCGTTAAAAATCCTGCCATAAAGCAAAAAGGTGCAAAGTCGGATTTGTTATGCCTGCAGTTTAAGTGTAAATATTCAAGGGCTTAGGTTTTGTAACTTTATATAAAATTACGCGGAACGTTAGCTGGTAACTACTCTTTGTTTTATTTAGGTTATTAGACTATGATGCCTAATATTTTTCTGAAATTTAATGTTTCTTGTTTTCAAAAATGCTTGCTTCTAGCCGAGACGCAAACCCAAAATCGTAGATTTCTGTAAATATGGTAAATATTTTCTTTAGATCTAGATACCCATTTTTATCAGCTGATTGACCGAATTGCAATACTGCTGCTCCTTAATTTGAATACCCTAGCGATCTAAAATTTTTTAAGGATGCAAAGTTGCCGCTTATACCAAAAAGTTGCATTCTTTTTGATATGTCAAATAAAACATCCTGCCTATTTTATTATTTTTGGATCCGCCATTACTTTCTGAGAATCTTTTAACCTAATATTATCTCACACTTATCTCGAACGGTTTCCGAGTTAATAATTATTTTTCATATTCTTTGTTAAAAACATACAAACATATCTCTAATTAAAGGCTTTTATTACTTTATCTAGATTCGTAGAAACTTGAAATTCAGGATGTAGCATCTGAATGTCCATGCATTGGTTTTTGTAAGGAAAAATTTGTTTTGAATTATACAGAGGGTGGCTTAAAATTCCTGATTTTACCTCTATACTTTGGCCACTATAAATTGATAATGAATACCTAGTGTGTAACTCCGGTAACTGTAGTTTTAAACCAATAAAATACATTTTTTATTGTGGTAACTAGGGTTACTGACTTTTTAAACCAATGAAATACCTTTTAAGTTCAGGTGTTCTTCTTAATTAATAGTGAATAGAGTATGGATATGAAAATGTTAAAAAGTCATTTTTATTTTTTTTATGGAACTTCCTTTATATTATCAAAGAATCTGAAGGAGCATCAAAAGATTTTTCAAACGATATAGAATTTTTTTATACCTAAATGCTAAGGTTCCAGAGATAAAAGCAAGTTTCTTTAGAAACCAAAATTTAGCATAATAAGTATTTATCGTAGATAAATAACAATAGAATGAGATAACAATCAAAAATTTAAGTTTTTTTTTTTAAATAAATGTTCAAAATGGCAACCCTTGATTTCCAAACATTACGATAAATACTTATTAAGCTAAATTTAGATTTTTAAAGAACCTCGCTTTTATCTCCGGAACCATAGCATTCAGATATAGGAACATGTTATATCATTTAAAAAGGCTTTTATTGGTCCTTCAGATTCTTTAATAATATAAAGGGCGTTCCATCAAAAAATGACTTTTTGACATTTCAATATCTAGGGGTAAAATCACGAATTTTAGGCGACCCTATATCATTCAAAACAAATTTCCTATGCAAAACCAATGCAGAGAACATGCTAACCCTGAATTTTAAGTTTTTACGAGAGGGTATTAAAAGCCATTTAATTAGAGATGAAATATACAGGATGTTTCATTTGACATATCAAAGATGATGCTACTTAAAAATATTTTAGATTGTTAGATCACAAGCCTTTACCTATGCTGCCAAATTAAAAAAAAATCCAATGTCCAGTTTTTCGTAAACATCTAAGGTACCATCGACCGTGATACATCCAGTATAGGGTGTTTCATTTAACATATTAATATTTATATCACTTTTGGTTAAACCAGAAGTAATGCGCAGATATTTTATCCAAAATTGACATCTTGTGACACAGCATAACATTGTAAAATTTGAAAGGTATATGTTTTAAATGAAGAAAATAAAATGCTAAATAGAAATTTCAATGTCAAGCGGTAGTAATTTAAAATATATACTATACCTGTGAACACTGATTCAGTTTCTTTTTGTAATACATATTCATACCATCGGTTCCTTTCCAACCTTTGGCTCGAAGTTCGATTAATTCTAATAAATGTAATCGAGATAACATGTCGACTCGTATATCGTCTTGGGCTTTGTCCCGGAAAATTTTAAAGGCATGGTCCAGTTGTTCTTTATACAAAATCTCAAGGTATGCACCATATACCTAAGGTAAAAAAACACAATTTTTTATGTTTTGTTTTCTGTTTTTTTTTTTAAATATTATTAGTTCCGGATTAACCTATAAGCAAATTAAGCAATTGCTTAGGGCATCACGTTGTGGGGGCACCAGAAAGGGGGCACTAAAGATTAAAAAAGAAAGAAAAAAGTACAAACCACTAACATAGATAATATTTTTAAATGACTATATCTAAAAACTGGGACACTTAATGTTTAATTTTGAAATTTACAAAAAAAGGTTTTTTTTTTTGGATTAGAAAAGTTCCAAGTTTTAAAAGCAAATCCTCTGCCTGTATTTTTTTGTAAATTAGATAAATTTTGTCGGCAAATTCCAAATTTCACTAAAATATTTACCTTTTTCTTATAATTAGAAGCATCTGAAAATTTTACATACAAAAATTGTGAAGTAAAAAACTGGCTATAATTTTTAAAAAATTATAGATATATTTTTAATTTAAAATTTTTTGATAAAATTTGATTTTATTTAAGAAAATAATAGAAAAAGGAGATTTTCTTTTCAAACTTTTTTGTAAGAAATGGTACTTTTTAAAAACCTCAAAAACTTTATGGCTAGGGGGCACCACAGAGGTCAACTGCGTAGGGCAACAGGAAGTCTTAATCCGGCACTGTATATTATACGCGCCGTAAAAGTACACAAGTTTGTAGCTAGGTGGTGCATAATTTTTATGCAAGACTAGTTTTGATCCGGCAACGTCACTTATGCACCGCCAATTGATTTATTGGCGACTGAATCGTTGAACAGTATAAAGTATGGATTGATCCGTAAATACACAGTGTTTTGTATTTACATTTTTATTTACCGCGTAAATATCTATATTTGCTTACAGCGTTGTCAAGTTGTTTCTATCCGACTTGCTAGTATGTACTTTCTTTGAAATTGGTAAACTTTAAACCGTTTTCAATTAATGATTAAATGGTCAAACATTTTTACTTTTTTTTAACCTAAAAAAATAAATGAAAAGACTGCTAGTTTTTTGAAAATATCCTGACAGTTAGTTTTTTATAAATAATAAACGAATACAGAACTACAAAGAGCGTATACTATCCATGTTAAAGATTCGGTTTTTAATAAAAGGTAATTGTATAATGTAAATAACGTGACGAGTACTTATTCCTCCGTGTAAACACCCGATGGTTAACATTTGGTATACGAATTTGATAGGCGTCAACTAGGTAAGATTTAAAAAATACTAAGCTGTGTAAACAGTTGCGGACATTTTAGTGGATTATTTTAACTTGGGAATGACAAATGACTCGACACTTCTTTAACATAACCTAAATATATAGGGTGGTCCCTAAATAATTGGCCAAAATTCTACCGAAGAACTGCGACGTTAAAATATTGCGATTTAACCAAATTTACCTTGGTACAAAATTTGATATTAACTAAGGTACAGGCTGCCAAATTTTTATTTTTTTAAATTGTTCCGATAATATTTGAACCGTTTTGAGTATGGTAATTAAACTCGGTATATAGGAGTTTTCTGACATGAGCTATTTATATCTGATGTTAATTTTTAGGTGCTAACCAGAGGACGCTACCTACACTACCTCAATTTCTCTTACACGTCGCAACTTTTTTTTGCTTCCCTGTATGTACAATTCGAGTATAATATTGAACACTCCAGTGCCTTTTACACAAAAAAGGTATACATTGTAAAAATCGCTCCGAGCAACCGTTTTCTAGATATTCGCAATTAAGTAATTTAGTGCAACCCAAAAATGCCTTTAAAAACAGCGTATTAGCCATAACGACAACTGCCCCATTATAAACGATTAATTTAATGTATTTATCCCTATACTTTTTGGTTGCACTAAACCACTTAAATGCTAATAACTTAAAAACGGTGGCTCTAAGCCATTTTAAAAAGTACATCTTTTTGTGTAGAAAACATACGAAAATTTATTGGTTTACTTAAATGGTACATACAGAGTAGCACAAAAAGTTGGGACGTTTAAGAGAAATTGTAAGTAGTGTAGGTGGCGTTCTCTAGTTAACACCTAAATAATTAACATTAGATTTGAAGAGCTCATGTAAAAAACCCCTAGATAAAGAGTTTTATTAGAATATTTAATATGTATCAAATATTAATGAGATACTTTGAAAATATGTTTTGAACTTTAACACCCTGTATCTCAGTTAATATCAACTTTGGTACTAAGGTAAGTTTAGTTAAATAGCAATATTTTAACGTCACAATTCTCTAGTTGAATTTTGGCCCATTACTTAGGGACCACCCTGTATAATAAATATATGTAAATAGCAAATAATAGAGAATTATTGCAAGTTGCCTTATTAAGCTTTTATTTATTGTTTTGTTTTGTAGGGTTATTTTTTTAACACAATTACAGAAATACATTGTATTGTATATTTATTATTAAAAAAAACAATTTGTTTATGGGCATACCTAAAAAGTACGACCAGTGCCAATATATAAATCGTTTTTTCGTTTAAATGTGCGCGTATAGTTAGTGCGTACGGCGTACATTATGCCACGAACGTGTTGCGTTCCGGACTGCAAAACAAATTACCCCAGTTATATTAAAATAGAGGGTTATCAAACAACATTTAATTTTCCCAAAGACGATGTAATTAGAAAAGCCTGGTTGCGCGCTATTGGCCGGATAAGTGTTTTTTTTTTAATTTAAAGTATAACCTATACGGTAAACGGACAAATATATTTTACAAGCAACTAATTAACTAAGATTGTTTTTAAAAAATTGGTTTAATTTAATACCAATAGTGTGTCAAAAACAATTATTATTTACCCCAAGCAATATCCTAAAGACTATATCAATTAATTCACATAAATATACTGGCAAGTTTACCAAAAATATTATTCATATAGATATTCTGAAAGTAATTTATTTAAGGTTAAGGCAAATATTAATTAGTAATAAATGTTTAGTTAAATTTAAAAACTACATTGGTCTGTTTGCAAAAAATGGATAAAGTGTGATAAAAAAATCTTTAAAATTTTTACCAACAAATTTTTAAAGGCAGAAAAATTCCTGATAAGTTTTGCGGACACATTATTGCCGCATTAGAGCAAATATATTATAAAAAATAACACCTATACTTTGTTTAAAACACCCAAAAAATTAAGCATATTTAGCATGTTACCTATAAGGAACTCATTTCAATATTCCTAGCGTACCGTATTGTTTGCAACGTTGCCTTTCTTACTTCACAGCTTATAAGTTTAAGAAGGCTGTGATAAATGCTGACTGCACCGATATCTTTGAAATTTTTACAACTGTTTCTTTAAATGATTTGCGAGATAACGCTGGAGAGTTTTTTAGTTTGTCAATATTTCTAATTTTTATAAAAACAAATATGCTGATATTTTTCTTATTTTTTCTTTATTTTACATGGTCCAGCACCGAGATATGATGGTCACCACAATTCACTTTTTTTCGAGACGCTTCCGAATAATTGCCGTCATTGCCGGGTTTTTTATTTTTGATTTTTTAACAAAAAATTTACACACTATTCTTTTAATGTACCGTTGAGTTTAATCATTAAGTATTGACTGTGTCATAAAAAATAATCATAATAATGTACCTTTGGAGGCACGAATTAAGGGGATGCCGTAGCACGTTAAATGAGCTAAAACGCGATTCGCTTTTTTAAATATTTGTTTGAGAAAAAGTTGTATATTGAAAGTTTCTTAAAATGATCCAAAGATTATCGGAAAGTTGGTTATTTTTACGGTTTTGTAATTTTGGGAAATTTAATGTGTTAATTATTACCATTACCAAAAATCAAATAACTTTCCGATAATATTTGGATCATTTTAAGAAACTTTTCTATGTACAACTTTTTCTTAAAACAAATATTTAAAAACGGCAGTGAATCGCGTTTAAGCTAATTTAACGTGCTACGGCATCCTCTTAACAATGCCTCCCCTAATTGAACGTTTGTATGTTCCTTATGCGACAATATTTTTTGAAAATTATAGAACTTTTTCATCGGACACTAAAAGTCTACTAACCAGATATATTTTTTGTCCTATCTGGTATATTTTATTTGAAACTTAAAAATCTTACCTTAAGATGTTGACACAAATTAATAATGCTGTCTTTGTAGTTAACATCTTGTATGTTCGACGCTAAAAGAGCTGCTACTTGATCCACAGCCTGTAGCACACTTTCCACTAAAAAAAAGAAATATTTATAAACAACACATTTGAAGTTAGGAGCCTGATTTATAGTTTCAGTAACGTAAGACTTAAAACTTAACGTTAAGCCGTAAGAAAAATGAACATGTGACAAGTTACCTGATAATTTATAGTGCCAAAAACTTAAGCAGTAAGAATTAAGCCGTAAGAAGTAAGAAATGGTTCATTTTTATTTCTTAAGTCTTACGGCTCGGTTGCCATCGATCGTTTTCGCTGATAATCGGCAGCGTCATGTTTACATTTTTGCTTATTTATGGGCCATTTTACGTCAAATTTTATTTTTGTTGTCGTTAATGTCTTTTGTGAACAGCAAAAAGCCAATCTACCCAAATTATATTTTATAAAATACATTTATAAAAATGACAACAATATTCATAACCTAAAAACCGTAAGGAGATTCTTTGAATTAAGAAACTATAAAATTATCTGTGGTTACTGCTTACTTTTAACGTCTTAACGCTTAAGTCTTAAGTTTTAAGGCTTACGTTACTGAAAATATAAATCAGGCTTAAAGATATGAACGTTCAATTTTTGCAAAACTGGTTTAAATGCTCACTTATTTGATGTGAAAACGTTCCAGGAAATTTAATTACGGAATAAAATGATATTTAAATGTTGTTCTGTGATGGTATTTGAATTAGACGTTTGTATTAAGAGGCAAAATGTTTACAATCAATAATTTATTGGCCAATATTGTCCAACCGAACTTTCGGTTTCGGCCAAAACTTTTACCGATACGATAAAATATGGGTATTCATATTCTAATACTGTGAAGCATCATGGGTAATGTGTCAAGCGGTCGCCCCACCACGAGTGCGTTAGACACACTACCGGCAAATAAACTATTTTTATGCGAACTCCTCTAGTAATAACAATTATGTTTTAACAATATATGAGGGTTGTGGTTCACATTCAAGTATCCACATAATTATTATTTTTTTAAACAAAGAATATTGTTAAATGGTCAATTCTTAATATAATAAACTGAGGATTAACGAGTTTTATACTATAAAAAAATATTTTTATGTAACAACATTAACAAATACCAAGTTAAATAATAATAACATCTAAACTACCAAATTTTAGTAAATTAAGTATTCTTTAAACTTTTTATTTGTTTCTTGGGTTTTTAAATTTTATAAATAGTTGCAGCTAATTAATAAAAAAAATATTTACTCCCTCGTCCACAAGTAAAAGGACCCCAAAAACAGAAATATGGTTTTCAATGTATTTTTAAAAATCTATATCAAGTCTTAAACTTGTTTGCTTTTAGGCTTATTGCATGACAGATTTTAAAAGATATAATTTTATAAACAAAAATCGTACATATAAATTTTTTGATTTTTTTTTGTAAAATACAAACCTTACAGATTTTCTTATACTAAGTGTACTTAACCTTTGAACTTGAGAAGACTGACAAAGCAAAAAAAAGAAGAAAACAATGTGTGTTGTTATTATCTGGTTATCTATAAGTAAAAAGGCAGACATTTTTAGTTATTATGAAAATATTGATTTCTGCATTTTTGTACACATATCGACGCACTGTGCGTCGTTTCAAGGGCTTGGCGAATGATTCGCCGGTAATTCAGAGTTTGTCAGTTTTTTGGCGTCAAAGGAGCGCGCAAACAGGTTGCTTAGTTTGGACGGATGTTTGGCGAATTGTTCGACGCGGCTTAAAAAATGGTAAGTGTAAACCGACAATTCATTTTTATTGTTAGGTTTGTTTCTGCAGCAGTTGGAAACTGTGTGCAAACTATTAGACCATGCGCATGAGACAAAATACGACGGATTTTATCTCCTGCGCATGAGCCTGATGGTTTGCAAACAGTTTCCAACGCTATACGAACAAGCCTATTATGGTAATACAATTTAGTCATTTAGCAACAATTCAATGCCCTTAATAAAATAATAGTAATTAGTTGTCAGTTGCTCCTTTTCCCATGAGAACAATAGATAAAAATATTATTTTTAGTAAGAATTATAACAAAACTAAATAAACGTGTTGATAACATTACATTATCTGTAAAAATTAAAAATTAATAATGAGAAAAAAGGGCATTGACGACCGGTACGCATGTAAAAAACGACGACGCCACGGGACCATAATATGCCATATTATTGTACTTTTATATAAAACAGAGGTATATGATAAACTGCGCTTTGGAAATATCTGTTTTAACCGGAGAAATTGAGGACACAATAGGAAACAATTTTTTACTTGATTATTTTTATTTACTGTTATTGTAGAAGGGTGAAAATAATAAACACTTAATTATTGTTAAAAAATAATTTTTATTCTTGGAGGAGTTTGCATGCATTCGCCTGGCAAGCGTGTCTGACACACGTGGTGGGGGTGAACGTTTGACACATTACCCATAATGCATCACAGGATTAGAATACCTACTTTTTTCATATCTTACTTTTACCGAAACTGATTTCGAAAGTTGTCGTGCGCTCTCGCCTAACTTCGTTTCTCGTGACAACGCTCTAGGCTCTAGGAGTATGGATGGTGGAGGGGAGGATCAGGATCTTTTATGGCGGATAAGTTGAAAAAGTGGCGATCGGAATGTAGCAAATTGGGATGGCGCCACCGTAGCTAGTGGAGGGATTTAGTCAACGGCGGCCATATTGGTGCCATCCGGCAGTCGCAGTTGAGAGTGTTGAGACCCAGCTGGTTTTGTTTGTGTTTTCGTTGGTTTTTAATATATTTGAGAAGTGTTTGCTGTGTTTTATAGACATTTTATAAACTTGAACAATTATGAGGAAGTGTTTAGTTCCAGGGTGTAAAAATTCCGAGGATAAGAAGGAAAATTTGGGTGGAAAGACATTTCACAGGTGCGTATTCAATAATTTGGGAAAAGTTTGCTTATCGGGCATTACGCCAATTTTGATAATTTTATGCATACGGGGTTTTTGGGCGCTGAACATAAAATTGTAGTAATGTTTAGCGAATTTAGTTGAATTTATGGCGCGGTCTCAACTGCGACTGCCGGATGGCACCAATATGGCCGCCGTTGTCTAAATCTCTCCACTAGCGACTGTGGCGCCATCCCAATTTGCACCTTTCGGATTACCACTTTTTAATACATTCAGATGGTTATCCTCCCCTCCACCATCCATATCTAGGAGTCCTGGCGGCCATATTCGGAAATAGACATGCATGATGACAACAACTAAAAATGACTGTTATTTTATATTTATTATATGAAATAAGATAACTAGATTATCTTAGACCAACACTTACTAGAGATAGCGTTGCTGCTTTGCATGCTAAAATTTTTGTGAGAAACGCATCCCTGTTTATTGGTGACGTCATGTCTATATAAACAGCGACGCCATGATAAAATGAATGTTTAAGCGGGTATTTAAAAATAAATTTAATTTAAAAATTAAAATTGTATTTTTTTCTACCAAAGCACTGTTTGGAAATAGCACATACTTCTGAACATCATAGAGCAGTTTAAAAAATATAACTGTTTTCATGCCTATTGTCGTACCCCTAATTAATGCAATATAAAGAATCAGCTAAATAACATAACACATAGGCAATGTGAGGAAAAGAGACAAGCCAACGTGAATACCTGCATGGAAACATTTTTGATTGGATTAGTCACATATGTACATTCTTTTTGGTTGCTTTACTGATCGATATCCCAATACCTGTTTGCTTAGCCAATATATTATTTTATACTTGACCACGTGACTTTCGGTTTAGGCCGAAAAACTTATTTTATTAGTGAAATATAAAAAAATCACAAAAACAATAATTTTATACAGGGTGTCTCTAAAAGATCTGTACAAAATGCTACCACAAATTTCGTGGACTAAAATACGAAAATCTAACCCAATTTACCTAGTCAAAAGTTTATTGTTTTATTGTTTACAAGATACAGGGTGTTAAAGTTTTTATTTTATTTCAGTTACTTTTTAAATATATTTCTTATTATAAAACATTTTTCCACAAAATCGAAATATGATAATGTTCTTTTTTTTTTGTAAAATGTAGAGGGAGCCACCTGCAGTCCATTGCTTAGGTTCAAAGTGTAATCACTTTTTTGCCTCGGTATATTAAAATTTTAGTATATAATTTTTATTCTCCCATGTTTTTGCACCAAAAAGGTATACTTAATAAATATCACTAGGAGTAACCGTTTTTGAGAAATTTCAAATTAAACCTTTTATTTCATACAAAAGTTTGCCATTACATTCAATCGCGCTTTATTTAGGCCACCTAGTAGTGTCCAAAAGGTCTGTACAAAATGCTACCACAAATTCTTTGGGCCAAAAGCCAACATACAACGATCTAATGCAATTTATCTTAGTCGAAAGGTCGTTGTATTTTTGCCCAAAGAATTTGTGGTACTGTCAATTGCACAAGAAATTTGCGATTTCTAGGTAAACTTATCACATACATATTTAATTGCAAACTTTTCTTTTTAACAACTTTTTTACGATCAATATACAGGGTGGTCATTTTTAAGTCGACAGAATTGCTAACTTCCTTATTGTTGGAGATACGAAGTCGGTTAAATTAGCAAAGTAGTAGCATTTTTTCCGCTGAATAACGCGCTGCAGAAAAACACTTGAACATTGTGTTTCCGAGTAATTTTAAAAATATACTTTTTTTAAATAGAACACCCTGTATATTTTATCACCATTCGAAAGATCTATCAAAGAGCAATTTTCGGAAATATCGCCGTCCTTGGGAACTTGACAGTAAACTGGCATTTTAAAAATAGAACACCCTGTATATTGCTTCACCATTAAATAGATATTTTAAAGAGCTTTAAAAATACCACATCTGATATGTCTATCTTTTATAGTTTTGGAAATATGGCCATTCAAATCTAAAAAATAGTAGATATAAGGTATATTTTATCTTCGATACTAAAGTTAGTGCTTATAGCTTGGAGCTGTAGAGATAATGAAAATTTAACATACCTATTTTATTTAATTGTGATATAATATATCTATTTAATTGTGATATAATATACGGGGTATTTATTTAAAAAATGCCAGTTTACTATTAAGTTCCTATAGATGGCCATTATTCCGAAAATCTTAAAAATTGGATAGCACGTGATGACTTTTTAAAGCTCTTTAATAGGTCTTTCGAATGGTGCTATAATATACAGGGTATTCCATTTAAAAAAGTATATTTTTTGAAATAGCTCGATAATGCGATGTTCAATTTGTTTTTTATTGGCAGCACGGTAATCAACGGAAAAAATGCTACTACTTTGCTAATTTAACCGACTTCATATCTCCAATAATAAGGAAGTTAGCAATAGTGCCGACTTAAAAATGATCACCCTGTATCTATTTTTTTAATAGTTTTGAAAAAATAACCATATAAATCTAAAAATAGTATTTTCTGTATTGGTTCGGCAGATTCATTTAACTGATGGTATTTATTTGGGTACACGACAAATAGGATCGTATTTTCTAAAAGAAAATAAAGAAAAACCCCAAAAAATAAAATAAGTAACTAGAAAACTAAAAATCGACGTTTCGGTTGCAAGTCTGCCACCGTTGTCAAGATAAAATTGAATAAACATTTTAAAATGTATGCTTTAGTTAAGTTTAGTTTTTTTATTCAATTTTATCTTGACAACGGTAGCAGGCTTTCCACCTAAACGTCGATTTTTATTTTCTAGTTACTTATTTTAATTTTTTGTAATTTTTGGAGGTTTTTCTTTATTTTGTTTTAGGAAAAACTATCCGATTGGGCGTGTACTCAAATAATACTACAATTAAAAAATAATAGATTTTAAAATCCGAAATACTATATATATATATATATATAGTATTTATATAGGGTGTGCATAAATTCTTTCGACAAACTTTCAGGGATGCTTTTTAACAAAAAAAAAAAACTTTTATACCAGTTCCGATATTTTTACAAAATTTAACGGCTTTATTGACTCTACTATAATATGGGTATTGCAAAAACTTTTATAGGATTCGGTGTTGTACAGGGAAGAGCAAAATGTTGCATTTTGACCCAAATTTTCGAACACCCTGTGAAATAATTTAACGTTAACAATTAAGGTTAACAATTTTTTACCAGTGTATTGAATTTTAAAGCCCTATCTTTTCTTAGCATTTCTTTTTAAAATATTTATATCAGTATCTTTATTCTAAAAGGAAACACATTTTTTAAAAATACAAAAAATTTGTGTGTAGTTATACTTTTACACCTTTCGTAACTTTTTTATTTTTAGCATAAAAATATATACAAATATCAGTTTGTTAAGTTGGTTTCGTAGTTTTCAAATCAGTAATCAGATTTTTGTTATCTCTTAAAGTATACAGGTTACGACAAAAGGGTTATTTCAAAAAATAAACTCCCTGAATATTATATCACCAGTAAAAACATCTTTTAAAGGCCTTTAAAAATATACTACATTTAATATACTTATCTTTATTAGTTTCGGAAATATGACCATCCAAATCTTAAGTTTCCTCAGTATCTTTGCATTATGGCGTATATTACGATCATCATAATTAAATTGCATTGTTTTCTTTGAAAATCTGTATTACCTTTTAGAATAAAGATAACGATATAAATAAAAAAGGAAATTTTAAGAAAAGATGGGACTTTAAAATCCAATACAAAGGTAAAAAATTGTGACAAGAAATTATTCCACAGGGTGTTCGAAAATTTGGGTCAAAATGCAACATTATCCTATAAAACATTTTGCAATCCTCATATCAAATAATAATCCTTATGAAAGAGCTACAACTAGAACAAAAGTTAATTAAAAATCGGTCAAAAAACAAAAAATTATTTTAGATTGAATTTAAACAACATTTTGTATTTCAGTTTTTTTGCCCAGGAGTGTATTTTAAATACAGCTTATTTTCAACTTAAGTTTTACTTTTAAAGTAATTCCTATTAGGGCTTCTGTATTTATTTAATAATAAAAATGTTTTTAAATTTTTGAAAATTTCGTTTTCAAAATACAGTGTGTTAAACTTTTCAAAAAACTGAAAATTTTTGAAGACACTTATTTTAGTAAAAATTGTTACACTGGATATAAACCTCATTTAAATAAGTATTTATTGTTGTTGTAAGCTAATTGCTAATAAAAAATTATGGAACCTAATTTTTAAAAGAAACGTTCCCGCAAAGCATCTTTTATGATCTATATAAAAATATGCAATCAAGTGGATTTATTTTTTTATAGCGAATACGATAACGATGCGACATAAAGTTGTATTTAGACAGGCAGTGGCGTACCGTTTTTTTGTAAAAAATTCCTTTAGTTGCCGTTTGAGACGCCACTGGACCTATTAAATGTAATAAAGTTATATTTAAATTACCCCCTTAATACCATAAATAACATTGCCAACTTAAAACAAAATTTGATAAGAAATATTTAAGATATTCAAAAATACAAGCTTAACACCCTGTATCTTGAGAACAAGGAAATTGCGGACCCATGTTTTCAATAGTAGCATATGCCCTTAATTTTATTTAACAGTATAAAAGCACATTTTTATGTAACTATATTCCTTTATTTTATTATTTTTAGTTTTAGGCTGTATTAATAGATTGACGTTTTTGTTTCCGTTTGCCATTTGACGTTTTTAGTTAAAAGATTAACCGACAACTTTGCATTTGTCAATTATCAATATTATTTTTAAAATAATCATTTACTTTGGAGTTAATTTAATCTTTTATTGTGTTTTCGTACGATGAACGGTTGTCGTTTAGAAAAAAGCCATTTTAATGCATGGCAAAATCCCTAAAATCTGATATGGTGTTTTGTATGTAAAATTCGTTGTTGACTTTTATTAAAAATTATAACTACTGATTTTTCTATTAGGTTTAAATTATAGTTATGTAAGTTTTTGAGCCTATTTTACAAATTAGACAAAAACTTATTAAAACGTAAATAAGTATAACCTTGCACATTTGTATTTGCTTATTTATATCAAATCATAAAGTATGTATGTTAAATGTTTTATATTAAAAAAGTTTAATCAGTAAAATATCTCCTTAAACCGCAACCGGATGCTAAGATAACACATTTATAGAATGCTTAAGAACTAAGTATGTAATCTAAATTAAAAATAATTTAAAACGTAGTTAGTGGGAAAAGACAGTAGTGGATAATCACAAATAAATTTTTAGATTTTTTTGTACAGAAACCTATTTAGTATTTTTTTAAATTTGTAAAATAGGTTTAAATCGTACAAATACGAGATACTTTTTCGACACTTGGAAAAGTATTAGGGTTATCTACTAAAAACAGAATTTTAAATTATTTTTTATTTATGTTTTACTTTTACACAAAATGACAAATATCTGTCTTTATGTTGGTTCTCAGGTGCGCAATTAGGAGGGGTAGGGAAGGGGGTCTGAGCCCCCCAGATCTACGATTAGCCCCCCAAATTATTGAGCATTTAAAATGTATTAAAATTTTTCCAAAATATACTTTATAATTTGAGGCTTAAGTACCCCCAAAACCAGGGTGCCGGTTTAATTACTAAATAGTCTAGTCGAGAAGTTGATTCCCTACGCACTGGCCAAGTCAAATGTATCCAACTTTAAGATCTCACATTTTTAAATAACAGCGATTGTTATAAGTTTCCAATAAAACATAGAAATATAGTTTTATACTTGTTCATAATGTTATTTTGTACCTATAAATACATATTTAGATTTTATACAAAACTTGGCACTCATTTAGATCTCCATTATTTTTGGGGCGAAGCCCACTGTCAATCATTATTTTAGTATTGAACTGGGCTCACCTTTTAAACATTTATGTTTTTGGCGGGATTTACTCTTCTCAGATAAGTCGGGAACTTTTGTTAAGAGAAAGGTTGGAAAGGTAAAGGACATGCATTTTATTCTCATAACTTTTTATACTGCGTCTCTTCGGAAGTTTTTACCAAATGCGAAACTTTTTAATTAACTAATAAAATTAAAAAAAATATGTATTACGAACAGAATGGTCCTATTAAATTTTTTAATATCGGCGCTCTAAATGATAAGTTACCTTCGAAATAAGAGCTCAAGTTTTGACATTTGTTACTTATTAACAAAAGCGATTTTTTTTTGATTTTGCACACAGTTGTTTAGTTTTTTTTATTATATTTTTTTAGTTCTCTCCTGTTGTAAATATTTGAAATAAAGTAGATGGAAAATACAGAACCGAAAATACTTCGTCAGTACTATTTCTTAGTATATTTTGTTATATATTTTTTAACGCAAGTCTCTACGACTATTAGTTTTAGAAATATAGCTGACGTCTTTTGTTTATTTGAAAAACAGGTTATTCTTAAGGTCACCCCTGATGGCCCTACTTGATAAGAAAATGTATTTTCACGAAAATATTTGTATGTTGGATGTACAGGGTGGCACCTATTCGTTGACCTTGAAGGGTATAGCGAAAACTAAAAGAGATAGAACGAATCTGATTGCGCAATCTCGATTTCAATTTTTGAAACAAGTTCAATAGTAATAGTAATTCATGGCTAACTTGATTCGTTTTGGAGATACAGAGTGTTTTTCAAATGTTGTCAATTTGGCCAGGCACTTGTAACTCGCTTGATATTAAAGATAGAAAAACAATGAAAATAGAAAAGTTTTAGGGATTTTTAAAAAAGTCCGGCTTCTTTAAAAAGACCGACAATTAGAATCGCCGATAAAGCCGCTCGTGCGTGTGTGTGTGTATACCTAGAACTCTAGGCCACACTTAGTTTATTACTTGATTACTTAACATTTCAGCTTGGCCATGTCGCAGGCAAATGGATATATTAGGAAAATGGCTTCTTCCTAGACAAATACCTTCTGCCTAGGCAATTGGTGTATTTTCATTTTTAAATGTCATTTGCCTAGGCAAATGCTATTTGCATAGTCAAATAGATTTTATTTGCCTAAGCAATTTTTAGGCAAATGGAAATAGAAATATTTGCACAACCAGACGGTCATGGAAAACTGTCACATTGGAGTGGTCAAGGCTAATTCTGGTTAGTTAATTTTTTTAATGAAGCAAATTAAAAAAAAAAGATTTAACTAACCAAAACTAACCCTAACCGCCCCAATGTGACAGTTTTGCATGACACACCATTGCCTATACCTAAAACTGCGCAGAAAAGAGTTGCAAAAAACTAGGTAAAAGTGGTCTGAGCGGCAATTTTAAAAAAATCGTTTATCGAATAATATAAGCTATAAAGATATCTTATTAGCGTTAATTTGTAAAGGCAGCGGAGGCTTTTTTTTCTATAAAGCAATGCCTATACCTAAATACCCATGGAAAAAAGTTATAGGGCAAATACAAACAAAAATTTAAAATGCGTTTTTTTTTGCTTCGTTATTTGAGCATACGTTTGTTAAAAATACTTTTTTTTCAATTCAGAAAACGTCATTCTATGGAAAATTTAATTTTCTATCACTTTTCTATTGACTACTACCCAGAAAAAGTGCGTAGTTTTCAAGATAACCTCAAAAAATTGAAAAGGGGCTGTTTTCACCCCGTTATCAAAAACGCACCCCTCCAAATGGTAACACTCCGCGGTTTTTATTATATTAAAGGGTCCATTGACCATATGAAACATAAAACCCCTTTAACGTTGTAGTTCCTTTTTAACCATCTTTTTCTGTACATTACCAATAGCCTATAAATACAATTTATGTTTTTCAATACCAAAAAAACAATTGTCGGAACTACTAAATCCTTTTTAAAAACCAGCATTAATTTTGACATTTCGACTATACGTTCAAGAGCAAAAAAGTGTTTCTTTTTCGATTTTACATACAAGTACATGCGACCTCCCGACCCCCGATCTCCCTACCTCCCGACCCGCCGATCTGCCTACCTCCCGACCCCTCGACCCCCTGAACACCCATCCGCGCTGCGACGGCGGCGATGGCGATGACTTCAAATCAGGAAAATACCAAATTTATTATTTTCGCCCCTTCAAGCAGATTCGCTGGCTTATTTCAAGGTCAAAACAGATATGCATCGCGCAGTTTTTGAATGGCATTACTTGCCATTCAAAAACTATTCATTAAGATTAAGAAAAACGTTTCATTTAAAATATGTCTAAAATTGGTTAAAGATTATCGGAAAGTTAATTGATTTTTGGTAATGTTTATAATTACCACATTAAATTTCCTAAAATTATAAAACCGTAAAAATAAATACTTTCCGATAATCTTTGAATCATTTTAAGAAACTTTTCTATATACAACTTTTTTCAAAACAATTATTTAAAAAACGGCAGGGAATCGTGTTTTGACTCAATTTAACGTGCTACGGCATCCTCTTAAAAAAAAAAAACAAAAAGTTTTAAAAAATATATATTAAAATAACAAAACATTTTTTGTCCGGTTTCCTTTTTGTCCAGGAGTGTATCATAATAAATTTTTGATTTTTGTAAAATAAATGGCTTTTGCATCGAATCATATACTTATAACTATAACTACTATACTTTTGTAGCCCATTGACATTGCAATAAATAAAAGCTTTTATACTTTCCCCTTCCCTCCCGAGGGTGTTGGTAGGTCCCCCTAAGAGAAATGTATTACAACATATTATAATGGAAATAGATTTTTTTTAGGATATTTTGTAACAGCAATTATGAATTGCTATCATCCCGATGTTATTTCGGCCCTCTTCTAGAACCCCCTCAAATACTATTAACTGTGCCTATGGCGATAATACAGTGAGGGCCAAATTCGATTAAAATTGAACGAATGATTTTTCAGCGAAACGCTCTGACACGTCAATTTTTAATTTTGGGGAAACATTTTTGTTACTTTTACCCCATGAACTGCAACCCTCTAGCAGAGAAAAGACTCACCCCTGAAATCTTAAATGGAAAGAGGGGTCGAGTGATACCGTATCTAGGTCTCTTGACCCTGACTACAACTGCCAAGTTTAAAGTCTGCTATTATTTCCGATAATATGATAGCTTGTCAAAATTTTGATTTTGATTTTTTTAATGTATAATATTAAATTACCTGTAAGAGCAAGCTACTTTAAACTAAGGGGATATGGTAAGATCTTAAAAAGAAGATTTTAATCGAAAGCGTGACTCACCCCTAAAATTTAAGGGTGAATCACACCCTCGTCAGAAAGATTAATTGATATGTAATTTTGAAGATTGTCTAACCCTTATTATATCCTCTGAGTTTAAACAAGCTTGCTTTTACAGGTAATTTAATATTATACATTAATAAAATAAAAATTAAAATTTTGACAACCTGCCATATCAACGGAAATCATTTCAGAGACTTTAAACTTGGCAGTTGTAATCAGGGTCAAGGGACCTTAAAAATAATCATCACTCAAACCCTCTTTCCATTTGAAATTTTGGAGGTGAGTCTCACCCCTGCTAGACGGTTGCAGTACAGGGGTGAAAGTGGTAAAAAAATGTTTCCCTAAAATAAAAATTAACATGCCCGAGCGTTTCGATAATAAATAATTCGTTTAATTTTAATCGAACTTATTCTAGATTTTTGGCCCTCACTGCATAACTAAAGCATACTAATATGCTAGTAATTGTTACGATGTTTGACAAGTATACATGGTAGCACCCTTTAATAACAGTAGTGTACAAGTTAGGTTCTTATATTTTGTAGAAATGGTAGAATAGCCTGGAAAAGCATGAAGTATCTAGAATTGTATGGAATAAGGCTAGAGTAAGCTCCAGTCAGTTAGTATTTGGTATAAGTGAGTAAGTTGTTTGATAAAAGTGATATAATTAAGATTGATGTTAAGATTGTAAATAAGTAAGGTGTACATTGTAGTGTTTCTAAAGTGACTTTAATATACAGTGTTTTACTGTTGTAAAGTGTATGAATTGTTGAACCCACGTTGCGGAAACCGTAACAATATACTTTATTACTTCTTTAAATTCAAATAAACATAGTATACAGTGTGGTCCATATGCAACAAATGGAAAACTTTTTTATTTGTAATTTGTTAGAAAATTTTATTCTTCATAAAAGTTGGTGCATGGTCCGAAACTCTATTAGCAGTAGTTAGTATTATTAAAAGTTAAATAATATACACAGTAGGTCAAAAAAGCAAAAACCGCTTAAGAGTAAAGTACCCATTTTTATATAAAATAAAATTTTCTGACAAATTGCAAATAAAAGAGTTTTCCATTTTCCATCCATACTTAATGGACCACACTGTTTATTATGAAAACATAGTTTTAAATTTGCCTCACCAAAATTGAAGTTATTAATTAAAGTAATTTCTTACTCGTAAGAAATTTGAATTTAATTTTAATTTTATTTCTTTTTTTATCGTTCTACTTAAAAAGGTTTATAGGCAGTTTTTGCCAATGTTACCATATTATATTTGATAAAAAAATAATTTTCACCCGTAAGCATGTTCCAAAAATCGCCAAGAATCATTAGTATTTTTTAAAATGTTCCCTACTTTTGTATTTCAATTTTTATTATTTATTTGTAATGAAATATTTTTACCTTAATTAATACATTTAATTAAATAATAATAACTTTAATAAAGAATTCAATAGAAGCGCAGCTAGCCAGTCGTTTTGGGGGGCTTAAGTTTACAGTGCATATACGCCGAAAATGTTTCAAGTCTTCTTTGTTTTTTTTTTGGGAGGGTGACTAGTCACCGTGTGGGGGGCTAAGTCTCCACTCCCTGTCCCCTTTAATTGTTCTCCTGAAATCGGAAATATTTTATGTTTTCCAATCAACACATGTTTTAATCGAGGGCTGTCTTCGAAATTTGGAGACGTCTGGTAGGTCTATAACAGGAGTGGCTAACTTGTTTAGGCCTAAGATCGACTTTTCAGTAACGACACCCAGCGCGATCTACCAATTTCATATTTAGAAAAAAAAGGTCCTCGCCCCGATTCTGTACTTTTTTCACAGTGTCCCAATTCCCATTGTCTTCTTTCTTCCTCCTATAAATAATACTTTTGAGAAGCAAAAAAAAAAGGTCCCCACCTCATACTACCGCCCGCCCTTTCTCCGACTTTCCGCCTTTCAGTTTCACAAGCGTTGCGCCCTGGTGCCTTGCACCACCCGGTAGGCACAGCCCTGATTCTAGGTATTTATATTTTTGACCTTGCTCGATCGACTCGACTAATAGTCCCGACCCCTGGTCTATAAATATGCTTGACAGAGTTGGGTCGAATTCTGAAAATCGGTATTTAAATACGAATACCGTAAAAAGAAAGTATTCGAATCCCGAATATTTAGATATGTGGGAGAAAAAAGAATTCGAATACTCGGTATTTATAAATACCCGGAATCGGTATTCGAATACTGGAAAAAAAATCGAATACCGATGATTAAAAAGTTCTTTACCTCCTCCTTTTCCTATTTCTGTTCCCTTTTGGTACTTCAATCATTACAATTTTGGTATTCAAATACTGCTTCCACATTTCGGTATTTGAATACTGGGAAAGCCGGTATTCGAATACTCCAAAAAATTTCATCGAATACTAAAAAGTATTCGAATATAGAATCCCAAATACTAACCAAAGAAGTATTCTGCCGAATACCGAATACCAAACACACAAATGTATTCGAATACTATTCGAATACCGGAAAAATGTATTCTGAATACTATTTAGAATACTGAGTATTCGAATACGACCCAACTCTGATGCTTGATAGACAACATATTTTAAAAATTGGACAAAAAATAAATTTTATTCTAAAGTGAAAGTTTTTGGTATTTTTAATAAAATATGTCGAATGTAACAGGTAAATTTAGTTGCTCAAATTACAACAAATACAAAGATTTGAAAAGCCCTACTTGATAAAGATTTTTTTTGACACTGTATGTTAGAAAAAATCCATACAGATAGTACTTACATACTTTTATTCTAAAATTAGTTATCTAAACTGCGTAAGCTCATTTAATCTGTGGTATTAATAATAATATGGTTTCAAGATGATGCTTTATATCTGCATATTCGGTTGTTTATCATTTAAAACTTTAATTTACAATATATTTTAAATATTTATACTCCAATTATGTCAAAAAGCCAACGATTAAATTAAGTAATTAAAAATTATTACATCGAGGCATGCAGTTTTATTAGCTTATTTTTGTTGGTATAAAATGTAGTAAATATCTTGAAGACCTTTAAAATTTTTGAAAAACATACTATTGCCTTTACTGTAAAAAATAAAAAAACACAAGTTTGAAAAAATGTATTAAAAAATTTGTTGTAAAAATTAAGGAAAGTTTAATAATTCTAAATTAAACTGTTATATCATTTCTTTTACTGTTATATAATATACCTTTCTTTAACAGGTTACAAAAAAAACAGAAATCATGAATTTTCGTAAACAATATTATCGTTATTAAACCACCTTTATTTAATTAACTATTAAAATGCAAAGATTAAAATATGGTAAAAGCTTTTTGTCGAAAAAACAAGGTCTTTTCCTAAAAAAAAGAACACTAACAATTATTATTCTCCAGGTACAATGTGCAGTGTACAGGGTGTCTCTGAAACGTGCAACCACAAATTTCTGAGGCTAAAATATGACGATCTTACCCAATTTACCTCAACTCAAAAGTAGGTCATTTTGGAGATAGAGGGTTTCAAATGTTTAATCTGGTTTTAGTTTTTTTTTATAATTTTGTTAATATTTACTAAGTGGTAGATTAAATGAATATCTAAAAAAAAAAAATTATGTCCCTTCAACAGTTTGGTTTTACTAAAGAAAAAGCAGCATCAGATGCAGTAGATGAACTAACTGGACTTATTAAAGATGCAATGGATGAAAAGAGTGTGTCGTTATGTATATTTGTGGACCTGGCTAAGGCTTTCGATACAGTGGATCATAAACAACTTCTTAAATGTCTGGAAAGCATTGGAATAAGGGGAACACAACACAAATTATTCGAAAGTTACTTAAACGACCGAAAGCAATGTGTGAAGATAGGTGAATCTTATAGCGAAAAAAGAACAGTAGTTTGGTGTTCCTCAGGGAACGGTTTTAGGGCCTATTCTATTTAATATTTATATTAATTCATTGTACGACTTATCTACAGATGGGACTATTATAAGCTTTGCAGATGATACTGCCATTTTCTACAAGGATAAAAACTGGAAAGACCTTAAACAAAAAGTAGAAAATGATTTTCCTAAAATCGTAAACTGGTGCAATGAAAAACTATTGACAATAAACTTTACAAAAGAAAGTTTGTGCCGTTTACCTCTTATTCCAGATATCTGCCAGAATACAACGAACTTAACCTTAATATAAGCAATGATTACTTGCAAATTAGTGGAACTAAGGTTATGAAATATCTTGGCGTTCAAATAGATAGTCATTTGAAATGGGACATACATATTGCAACCGTTGTCCAAAAAATTAGGGGTTTACTGTATAAATTTAAGTTCCTTTCTAGAATCCTAACAAAAGAACAACTCAAAACTTTATATTACGGCCTTATTGAAACCCACTTGATTTACGGTATTACTGCATGGGTAGCCTCAGCAAATACTTATGCTGTTGAACTGGAAAAAATCCAAAAGTGGATTCTGCGCATTATTTACAAAAAACCCTTGCTTTTCCCAGTAACCAACTTTATGAGCTGGCTAGAGTGTTGGATGTACGCCAACTTTTTTGCTTACACTTGCTTATTAAGCAACACAAGGAAAAGAATAAGCTTATAATTGTTGACCATAAGTATTACACACGCCAAAGTTCCAACATGCATAGACTTCCGAAGGTTGAAAAATCGATTGGTAAAAGATGCTTTGCGTACCTGGGTCCTAAACTGTATAACTTTATTCCAATCGAACTTAAGAACCTTAACAACAGAAATCAGTTAAAAACGTTTAAAAGGAAAATAAAATCGTGGATATTTGAAAAACCGAGAAGCACTATTCATGACATAATAGAGAATAAAATCGAATATTTGACAGGACTGTGATTTATAAACTATTCTTTTTTGCTTTACATAATTTTTAAGGATTGATTTGAATATTGTGCCATTGTATCTTGTACTAAATTGCCTGGAATAGGTTACTGTGTCTTTTATTTAATGTTAGTAAATATTATACAAATATATGTGGTCTTTTTTAATAATATTCTGTTAAATGGATTGTCTTGAGATTTTTTTTCTCTTCTTATCTTACGCTTTGCATTAATATATCGTCCCCCATCTCACGTAAGGGCGTAACTAACAAAAAAATTAAAAAGTGAGATACGCCAGCAAAAATCTTCTTGACACCTTAACTTTTTCTCACCAAAGGGCGTAAGTGTATCTGTTATAGTTTAGCTGTAATCATCAAAAATGTAGAAGGCGTATATACCATTCGGTTAAAAAAACACACGTATAGGCGTAAGTGCAGTTACACCTCTTCGTGTGCAAATAAAGTTTACATACACGATTGTTTATATAAGGCGTATCTACAGATTTGATTCGTAGTCGAATTATTTAAGACCTGTTTGTGTTAACTTTTAAGTTTAAAAAAATGGATGTGCTTGTTTTGTGGCAAGATGGTACAAAAAATGTTGTGTGTACTACGGAGCTCCAAAGCATTGAGTGTAAAGGGTTTAAAGTGGGAAATAAAGTTAAAATGCTATACGAAGGAAAGTGGTATAAGGGATCTATTATAGCTACCGAAAATGAGCCTGAAAAGAAAGATTATTCTTCTGACGACGATATACCATTATCGAAGTTATTTAAACAGGATAAAATAGCAAATATAAATCTAGCCGAAAATGAAGAAGACTTGGAAAATGTTCCTTTGAGCAAACTTCGAGAAAGAATGATGCAAAAACCGAAAAGTCAAAATTTTGATGAATTTTCAAGTGACTCTAGTGTGGCATTTGATTCCGATGCCGACCCTTCTTTTGGCATTTGTGAGTCCTGCCATTGCAAAAAGAGGTTTGGGCTGCTTGTCACCGCTATTTGAGAAAAAAAGCACTCTGCAAGCAACAAGCTATAGAAAACCCAAAAATATTGTGCGCAACTTTTGACTTACAGCAAGTTATATACGTTCCAATTTCCAAAGAGAGTGCTTTGTTCTATAAAAGCAGGTTATCAAATTTTAATTTTACATTTTATGATTTAGCAACCAGGGACTGTTTCTGCTTTATTTGGAATGAGTCTATAAGTAAACGCGGATCATCCGAAATAGCATCATGTATTTATAAAGTAATTGAAGACTATAATCAAAGGAAAGTACAGAGGATTTGTTTGTTTGCAGATGGGTGTTATGGGCAAAATAAAAATACAGCTGTTGCCGCCATGCCAATTTATTCCTTAGCTCAATTTCCAGAAATAGACGAAATTTCCTTGCGATATTTTGAAATGAATCATGGACAAAATAAGGGCGATTCTGCCCATTCTGCCATATCGACAGCCATTTCTAATGCCGGAGATATTTTCGTGCCTTCTCAGCTGTACCCTGTTATTAAACTTGCACTACGAAAAAACCCGTACAAAGTTATACCTATGACATACAGTAGTTTTAAAGATTTTAAGCTTTTATCACAAGAGCTTCGAATTTTATCTGTCCGGCAGACAGAAAGTGGCCTCACAATAAAGTGGCCTCAAATTATGGAAATCATGGTCTCTCGAAAAGCCCCAATGACGATCTTTTTTAAAAACAGTCACCTTCAAAATGAATATGACCGCATTGTCTTAAAGCGCTTTAAAGGTATTCTGACTATTTCTGCTCTAAACAGAGAACCTCAAAAAATCACTAAGAGAAAGTATGAAGATCTAGTCTCCTTGTGTACAGGAAGTACCCCTGTGATTCGTCATCCGGAATTTCAACAGTTTTTTACATCTCTACCTCATGAAATCGAGTAAATACCATTAATAATTATGTCACTGTTAATAAATATTTTTATAGCAATAGTTTCTGTTTGTAATAAATTATTTATAATGTTTGGTTTTTATTTGTTTTTCAATAAAATTACGCTACGGTATTCATTTTTTAGTCAAAATGATATGACTAATCAATGGGCGTAACCCAATTTGCATGTTATCAAATCTCACGAACAGGCGTATCTGCATATTTGTTTAAATAAAAACAACAAAGAGTTTTTTCTAACCAACAGTAAAAGAAATCTTTAACAAAACTATTAAGGATAATATATTTCAAATTTGAAATTTGTCTTGCTCTAAATAAACTTGCCACAGCAACTTAAATATTATAGATTTTTAATTTATTGTCTCCTGAAAAATTTAGAAAATGTCACTTACGCCTTTACGTGAGATAGGGGACGATATGTTCTAAGTGTGCATATATTTAAAGCTAATCTTATTAATGAATATATACTCATTAGTGTTTAATATGTGAGTGATCTTGACTGTCATCTAGTTTAAGTGTCTACTTGTTTATCCATATTTATTTTTAATTTTTTTATTTTTATTGTTGTTTATAATTATTTATGTTTATTTATATTTATTTATTTACCCATTTATGTGTCTACATTTGCCAAGATTTTTTATATTTATATTGTTATATGTATATACATAATTACTTTCAGTTACATTGTTTGTAATATTTTATTTAGCATTGTAGCACTTTACTGTTTTTAGGTACTTAATTTTTATGTTATATGGTAAATATGTGGAATACCCACGCGCGAAGTATTTCTTAGTGGGTCATTGTATTTATTTACCACTGATCATTTAAAGTTAAGTTTAATGTTTCTAAATGTATTTATTTTTTATTGGTAAATAAATATTATTATTATTATTATTTGGTGTATTGTCACAATTTTTTTTTAATGGGATTACCCGTAAATTTTGTTATAAGGCTCAAAATCACCAAGGTGGGAAATTTGCTTCAGAAGCAAATAAATTATATCAAACGTATTTTTATTTACCAAACAAACTAAGGAAAATAATAAAATTAATTAGTTTTATCACGACACTACACAATATGCTTCAAAAATGTGCTATATTTTATATTATTTAAAATAATATACACAAAAAATCATTTCGTGAACGCGTCCCAAAGTAACATCTGTAAAAACAAAGATTAAAAACATATATTAATTTATCAAAATTAAACATTTTCTATTACTTATGACTAGCACATTTTTATAATTTACTAGATTTTGGACAAATTATTTTAGAAAATTTTAATTTTTACATTGTATTATGCAAAAATGTGATGTTCGGACATTTATCATTTCAGTGAACGCACTTGTGATTGGGCCTAAATAATACATAGTGACCGCAACTATTAAGTCCTAGGGCTTAATAGAAAGGAAAATCAAAATTTAATCGGCTGTAAAGAGTGTTGTACACCTAATAAATTTTAATTAGGTGATATTTACTTTATTGATTCGTTATTTACGAAGCGTACATCATCATCAATCCGGGAATGCGTTTATTAGCTTCAAATAATGAAAGAAAACACCTTTTAAGGTATCACATAGTAAAAATACCCTCAATATTTTACATTTACCGTAGCAGACAGTTTCCAAGATGGCCGCTGTAAAAAAATCGCGCCTAAATTTAAAATCGTCATTTCAGGAACGGTCATTCCGGGAACGTTTCCGAAGATAATAATCCTAATACCGAAAACAAACCAATCTAACTTTTTATGAAAACATTAATTTTAAGAATTTTATAATAAAATCTACTAGGTCTTGTAGTGACCAATTCATGGTAAATGGAAAGATATATAAAAGCAATTCTTACAAAAGATGTAAACAAAGCAAAAACATTTTTAAAATACATTTAAGTTTAATATTTTCTTATAAATTTATTGAATATATCATTTCGGAAACACGGGTCATTTTGGTAACAGTATTAAAATGTCCTTAAACACATACATTTTTAGATCTTTTTGTTAAAACATCATAGTCCCATAAGGACATTTTTATTTAGTGCATGTTAAGGTAATTTAATTTTAAATGTTGCCAATATTTATGTATTTCCTAAATTGTACATATAAAAGTATTTTTTCTTCTTTTTCTAGTATATTTTGGTTTTTAGGGATTTCGTATATATAGTCAAAGATACTAGCTAAGGCAACTTTTATTTTTCTGTTTGTTGCCGAAGGTAAACTCGATCGAATGTCGTGGCTGAATTTATGGCGATGCACATTGACTTGCTTGATTTAATCGAATCGAGTGATCCCCCTGCAGATATGGGAAGTAAAAATACTTGATTTTTTAGAAAAAGGATATTAGGGCTAATTCTTTTTTTTCTGTCATATTTAGAGTCAGCATCCCCAAAATTAGCCTTAATTTATATCTGTAAAATATCAAGCGCAAATTATTTTTTATATTATTTTCCCAAAACAGTCTTTTCCACGTCTATAAACACCACACGTGTGGTGTTGGGAGGGGTTAAAAAACAGTTTTTTAAGAAAATAATATAAAAAAAATTGAGTTTGACATTTTCAAAATATGAATTAAGAGGTTTTAAGGGATATTATAATTCTAACAAAAAAAAAAAAAAAAAATAAGCCCTAATATCCTTCTCCAAAATCTAGTATTTTTTCCTCCCCAAGACCGCACGCCAATGGTAAATAAAAGTTTTCACTATGCCAAATACCTCATTTCTCTAACATACAATCACCACCAAAATTTGAAGAAAATCACATTATTCATAACTGAGATATCAGGTGTATTCATGAAAAGCGGGACACACTGTATATTTTAAGAGATTCAAGATAGCCAATCAATGTATTTTAGCTCGGAGAATTTGAAAATCGTAATAAGAAACCAATTGCATAAAAAACGAAAGACTTACGATATAAATGTTGCGTTTTTAAAAAGGACAACCTATTTATTACTCCATTTTTGGTTTTTGTGGTTAATTTTAAGTGTTTTTTAACGAGGGTACTATAAGGCCAGGTTTATAAATACAAATTTAATTTTAGTATTAGTATTAGCATTAGTCATAAGATTCAAGAACATACATTTGAATTAAAGTGTTTATAAATTAAATTTAATGTATTAATACTAAATAGAAAAAATTGCTTTTTAATGTTTCAATAATTATTAGAGCATTACTCTACAATTGTTTCGCCTTTCTAGGGCTTCATCAAGAGTACTTCGTATACTAAATTTAAAAAAGAGAAATATTTACAAACAGAACCATTTAACACGTTTTTCCCAAAAAGGTCTATAAAATATTATTAGGGGTTTTATTATGCGGCCCAGATGTGGTAATAAATTTATTTATAATTGGCATATCTGCGAAATTTATTTGATCATTGGTAGAAAGAGTTGTATTGTCTATAAGTGATTTTTTAATTTCTAGTTGTTCATATAAATTTAATTTTTTACCTTTGTTTTCTCTATGGAGTAGTTTAACATTATTAAGATCTATAAAGTGGTTTTGTTCTATACAATGTGTTGAAATGCCTGTGTTTTTAAACCATTTAAAATTGATGTTTTGTGTTCTTTTATTCTGTTTTTATGCTCCTTCCACTTTGACCAATATATTCCGCATTACAGTCTGCGCAATTAACTTTATAAACCCCTGACATATCTAATTTTTCTGTTTTGTCTTTATTGTTAACTAATAATCTACCTAGGTTACTCTTATTTACAGACACAGTTTTACAGCCTAACTTATCTAGCCTATTGGATACATTATTGCTGATGTTTGGTATATAATTGATAAACTTAAAATTATTGTTTTTAGGTTCTGTAATACTATAAAACTCTTTAGCAATTAACTTTTGTTTTTCTTTGTTAACAATTTATCAATAAGTGATTCTTTATATCCGTTGTTTCTTGCTATTTGTTTAATAATGCAGAGTTCTTTGTTAAAATTTGATTGACTTAATGGGAAAGTGACAAGTCTGTGAATTAAACTATGAAAAGAAGATAATTTTATTTTCCATGATTGGTTCGATGCGTAATTTATTACCGTGTCTGTCGTCGTTGGTTTTCTGTAAATATCGAATTCAATGTGGTTGTCAATATTTTTAATGTTTATATCCAAAAAATGTATCTCATTTTCATTTTCTTTTTCCATAGTGAACTGAATGTTGCTATTTATTGAGTTTAGAAAATTTAAAAACTTATCTAAATTTCTCTCTGTACTATTCCAAATGCAAAAAACATCGTCTACATATCTTTTCCAATAAAAAATGTGTTTAATTAGTTGATTATTAGAGTTAAATAAAACTTTTTCAAAATGAGCCATAAAAATTTCCGACAATAAAGGAGAAATTGGAGAGCCCATAGACAGGCCATCATTTTGTTTATAAAATTCACCATTAAATTTAAAAGAATTTTGATTTAGGCATGTCCGAACTGCATTTTTTAATTCTGTTTTTGTTTTAATATCTAAGTTAGAAGCACCGATTAAGTTATTTAAAATTTCTATAACATATTATTATGAGGAGAGTATTTTAAACCTTTTTCGAGCAAAGACATTTCTTCCGGTGTAAAGGTAATATTAGAAAGGTTTACCACTCTTGGGTAAAATTTAAACATCTCTTGATGGCTACTGTTAACTATGATATTTGTATACAAATTGTTTTTTTCTGAAATTAGCCTACTTAATTTATTATATTGTGTGTTGTATTGTAACTGAACTTTTTCATTAACCGTCTCTCTTATAAGTCTATCAATATATTGAAAATAAAAATAGTTTTCTTTTTGCAGGAGTTCTGTGTGAATTAATTTTAAATGTAGACTTACATTGTCTCTTGACATATACCACATTTTTTCTTCTTCGTGTAACCATATGTTTAACAAACTCTCATATGTTTAACAAACAGGAGCTAGAATCTTTAGCTGTAAACACAGAAATTGCAATTAACTCGTTAGATAATATAACTATAGAAGATAAAATTGATTTAGCTAAATTGTTTAATAATATTAATATTCCAAATGGTAGTAAAGGAGAAATTAAATGCATCATAAGTTTAAAAGATAAATTAGTTCAAAACAACTTAATTCTTTGCAAAGCAGACAAAAGTAACACGGTTACAATTTTAACTAAAATAGACTATATTAATAAGGTAGAACATTTATTAGAAGACAGCAATATAATTAAAATACCAAATGACCCCACAAACAAACATCAATCTGAAATTATTAAGATACTTAAAGATAGTCCCATTATCACACAAAATCAACAATATAAGCTTAAAGTAATGAACCCTTCGACACCTCTATTATATGGTTTACCAAAATTCACAAAGAAAATAACCCCATTAGACCGGTCATTTCATATGTTAACGCTCCTTGTTATAAACTTGCAAAAGAATTAAGTAAGATACAATAAAAAATTCTTTTCAATTTATCGAATTTACGAAGGACCTAACGATTCCAAACAATTCAAAATTAGTTTCTTTTGATGTAAAAAGTCTTTTTACCTCAATTCCAATAAAAGAAGTTATAGAAATTTTAAATAACTTAATCGGTGCTTCTAACTTAGATATTAAAACAAAAACAGAATTAAAAATGCAGTTCGGACATGCCTAAATCAAAATTCTTTTAAATTTAATGGTGAATTTTATAAACAAAATGATGGCCTGCCTATGGGCTCTCCAATTTCTCCTTTATTGTCGGAAATTTTTATGGCTCATTTTGAAAAAGTTTTATTTAACTCTAATAATCAACTAATTAAACACATTTTTTATTGGAAAAGATATGTAGACGATGTTTTTTGCATTTGGAATAGTACAGAGAGAAATTTAGATAAGTTTTTAAATTTTCTAAACTCAATAAATAGCAACATTCAGTTCACTATGGAAAAAGGAAATGAAAATGAGATAAATTTTTGGATATAAACATTAAAAATATTGACAACCACATTGAATTCGATATTTACAGAAAACCAACGACGACAGACACGGTAATAAATTACGCATCGAACCAATCATGGAAAATAAAATTATCTTCTTTTCATAGTTTAATTCACAGACTTGTCACTTTCCCATTAAGTCAATCAAATTTTAACAAAGAACTCTGCATTATTAAACAAATAGCAAGAAACAACGGATATAAAGAATCACTTATTGATAAATTGTTAACAAAGAAAAAACAAAAGTTAATTGCTAAAGAGTTTTATAGTATTACAGAACCTAAAAACAATAATTTTAAGTTTATCAATTATATACCAAACATCAGCAATAATGTATCCAATAGGCTAGATAAGTTAGGCTGTAAAACTGTGTCTGTAAATAAGAGTAACCTAGGTAGATTATTAGTTA
The DNA here is from genome assembly GCA_014170235.1 of Listronotus bonariensis. Lineage (NCBI taxonomy): Eukaryota > Metazoa > Arthropoda > Insecta > Coleoptera > Curculionidae > Listronotus > Listronotus bonariensis. The sequence goes on from JACEGR010002403.1 coordinate 48,243, forward strand.
ACAATAAAGACAAAACAGAAAAATTAGATATGTCAGGGGTTTATAAAGTTAATTGCGCAGACTGTAATGCGGAATATATTGGTCAAAGTGGAAGGAGCATAAAAACAGAATAAAAGAACACAAAACATCAATTTTAAATGGTTTAAAAAACACAGGCATTTCAACACATTGTATAGAACAAAACCACTTTATAGATCTTAATAATGTTAAACTACTCCATAGAGAAAACAAAGGTAAAAAATTAAATTTATATGAACAACTAGAAATTAAAAAATCACTTATAGACAATACAACTCTTTCTACCAATGATCAAATAAATTTCGCAGATATGCCAATTATAAATAAATTTATTACCACATCTGGGCCGCATAATAAAACCCCTAATAATATTTTATAGACCTTTTTGGGAAAAACGTGTTAAATGGTTCTGTTTGTAAATATTTCTCTTTTTAAATTTAGTATACGAAGTACTCTTGATGAAGCCCTAGAAAGGCGAAACAATTGTAGAGTAATGCTCTAATAATTATTGAAACATTAAAAAGCAATTTTTTCTATTTAGTATTAATATTTAAAAAATGTTTCACAAGAAACCAACTGCGGATACAATTCAGTGTATTAAATTTAATGTTCTGGTCTTAAGAAACGACCTTGAAATTCTTTAAAATTCAAAACTTAAGACTAAAATATTAATTGCTTATGTGCGATGAAAAGGTTAAAATCGGTAATTTCTTAAGTTTTAGTACTTATTTTCTTTTAGTGTAGGTAATTATTGCCATTATAAAAATGGCTAAATTAAAGTTAGGTTAATACTAATACTAAAATTAAATTCTGATTTATAAGCTCGGCCTAAGTATATCTTCACCTGTTTTTACGTTATTGACGCTCAGTCACATATATGGTAGGTTTTATATTAGTTTCTTATGAGTTATTCGTTGAATAAAAAACCAATATAAAATCCATTTATAGGTAAAAATTTCAGGGGCAATAAAGTATCAGGTATTACCTGTATTTTATATTTATATATTTAATTATATAATATATATTATAATATAAGCCAAAAATGTGATTGAAACGGGTGTGGCTGTGTGCACGTAAGAATGTAGAGGGAAGAAATGAAGCTTTTGTATTTCATGCAAATCTTTAATCCCTATTTTAATCTTAAGATTTGCACGAAATACAAAAGCTTCATTTCTTCCCTTTAAAAATGTGATTGTTCAACTATCAATAACTCAAAAACATTTGAAGATAGGCTTATGTATACCCTTATTACAAAAAAAAAAAAAAAAAAAACACTTAGAATTGACCACAGAATCCAACCATGGTATAATAAATAGGATATTCAATTTTAAAATTAAAAAACGCAACATTTTCCTGTTTGTTTTTTATGCAATTGTTTTTGTATTAAGATAAGTCTCAAACAATACGCAAAAAGTCAGAAAATATGCCGTTTCTTTTCTTAAATAGAATACACCGTACAAAAAAAAAATATTGAAACCCGTCAGGTTTTGTTGTTTAGGAGGACACGTTTTTGAGTCAAATTATACTTGTCCTGGGTTATCCCCTCCCCAACAAACACAAACGTTAAAATGTTTAAATAGAAAAGGATGTCAAAGAACACCTTATCTTAAAGGTTTTTAAGTCCCTTTTCAACAGACTTTTATTTCTTTTTTAAATCGGTTCAGTAGTTTCCGAGAAAACGTACCCTAAATACTTTGTGGTTTTAGCCTCTGTAACTTTTTTATTTTTTAAAATACTATAAGAAATGAAATTTGTTTTTTATTTAATTGCATTAACACTGCCGTCCAACAAAAAACACTGTATGTGCATATAATAATCCATATAACATAGGACGGTGTTTTTCCGTAGGACGGCAGAATAGAACGCTACTCCAAAAATTAAAAATATTTATAGTATTAATTATTACATATTTATAGTATAAATTGAAAATGTTCTTCATTTTGAAAGGTTGTTTAATTAGGTTCATATCAATAGTTGTGTTTTTATGCTTTTTCTTTATTGGTATTACTTTTTTTATTTGATTATCTTTTTGTTTATTGTTAGATTTTTGGAATGTTACATCTGTTTAAGGATATATTTTGGACAGTACTAATGGGTATAAGAATTGTGCACATACAGATGTTCACATCTAGGTGCATTTATTATTATTTGTTTCTTGTTAGACTTGTTATTTTGATTGTTAAAGCAAATGTAATGTTTGATGTAAAAATACTGTTTTTGTTTTATTATATATATATATATATATATATATATATATATATATATATATATATATATATATATATATATATATATATTTATTTTATTTTTTTGTAATAGCTTGAGATAAATAAATTTATTATATTATATTATTATAGTTAGATATCAAGAAAAAAGGCCAAGTGTCATTGTACTCAGAATGGCATTGTCTATTCAAATGAATAAAAATATACCGGTGTCCCATTTTAAATAGAAAAGTTAATGTCATTTCCGGCTAAACCGAAAGTAACAGAAAACAAATGAATTTACAAAATATTGCACAATAGGTGATAAACCTATGTACCTTATTTTATTTTAATACCTTAAAAAATAAAAAAGTTACAGGTAGGGATGGCAAGAATATATCCATTATTTTCAAATCTCGATAATCTTCATCGATATTTACCTTCTCGATATATCGATATTGAATATTTTCGATATTTATAGTAAATGAAACAAAATTAAAAAGAAATTTTTTTACTTAAATTTTTAAAACTGTCAGGAATGTTGTATAGTAAAATAAAAAAAAGCATCAAGGTAATTTTTACTAATATGCCGTATTACCCACTACCTGTTAAGAAAAAAAAAAGAAAATATGTAATATTAGATAATTTATCGATATTTTTCTCTCTCAAATATCGATATATTGCTCTTCGATATATCTGATATTCAATATAAGCCAAGACGATATTTATCGATATCAATATATCAATGTTTTTTTTTAAGTTTATCATCTCTAGGTACAGGGGCTAAAGACAACAGGTATATAGGGTGCATTTTCTCGGAAACTACTGAACCGATTTTAAAAAACTTAGGTCTGTAGAAGAGATAACTTTTTAAGATAAAGTATCACTTAACCCCCTACCGATTTAAACTTTTTAACGTTTGTGTTGGTGGGAGGGATTACCCTGGACAAGTAAATTTTGGCACAAAAATGTGTCCCTCTAAAAATAAAAATTGACGCGTTTCAGGATTTTTCTATCAATAATAAAAATATAAAGGGTGGCTTGTTTTAATTGAAATGCACTGTACATGATTAATGCTGAATACATCAGTGATTAGGAAATCTCAGCATGGGTAAGAAAATCTTCTCAAGAAGAAAAATGGTTGATACCATAAATGATACATAATGTTATCATTCCCCATTTTTTTTCTTTTACAAATGACTTCCGGCTTAAACGGTTGGTTGAGTTACTGGACACCCTGTATGTATGTAGGTAATTTGATTGAAATTGATGATTTTGATGCCTATAGGTGCCTAAATGGTGGGGTTTATCGACTTTAAGAAAAAGTACCTTATTTTTTAAGTGTTTTTCATTGTCTATAAAATGGCGTCCCCAGCTTTGCGATATCTGTCAAAATAAATAATAATAATAATAATTATTATTATTATTATAATATATATATATATATATATATATAACTTGAAGCTGCAGGTTGAAAGCCTTACATCTAAAACAAAAGAGGAAAATCTCTCTCTTGAAACAGTGAGAGAAATGAATAAAAGGGAAAACAGAAAGAAAAATTTAATGATCTTCGGGTGCTCTGAAAACAGCGGGGATGAAGACTTGTCGGATACTCAACAAGTTAAGGATATTATACAATTCTTGAACCCCGAAGAAAACATAAATTGCAGTAACATAACCAGAATAGGCAAGCCAAATCCAGAAAAAAGGAGACCCATACGATTAATTCTTAATACCCAAATGGAAGCTAGAAACCTGTTTTTTAAAGCAAAGGAACTGGCTCGAAGCAACAAATATAAACACATTGCTTTGGGTTTTGATAAAACTCGTAAAGAAATAGAAGAATACAAAGGGCTAAGAAGGGAAATGCAGGAAAGATTGGACGGTGGTGAGAAAAACCTGAGAATTAAGTATTTTAAAAATATTCCAAAAATAATTAAAATTTCTTTACCGCCAAAAAACGATTAACTGTAAACTATACCAATGACGAGGTCTCCGGCAAGCTACCAGAGATAATAAAGCCATCAAATATTTCTAGAAGCCCAAAAACTACTGACAAGCAGGATTTTCAAATACTGCATCAGAACGTTCAAAGTCTTAGAAATAAAACCTTGGAAATCGAGGCATGTATCCAAACAATGGGAAAAAAACCTGATGTTCTATGTTTTACAGAACATTGGCTAAAACAGGATGAAGCGCCTTCTGTGAGGATCAGTGGATACAAACTTATATCATGTTATTCCAGAAGAGAGAGTCTGCATGGTGGAGCGTGTGTATATGCCTTGGAGGATCTAGAATGTGAAAAAATAACAATGGTTGAGAGTAGTAGCATAGATGGCCAACTAGAGTGTGCTTGTATTAAAATTCCATCTCTAAACTGCATTACTCTCTGTATCTATCGCACATGTTTAGGTTATTTAAACACTTTTTATGAAAAACTTGAACACATTTTAGAAAGGCTTACTGTGGGTTTCAGGACATACAGTATAGTATGCTGTGGCGATTTTAACATAAATCTCTTAGAGAAAAATCAAAATTCTGATTTGTTTTTAGATATTTTTAACAGTTTCAATTTTAGACAACTAATCTTTGATCCGACAAGGATTACAGAAAAATCAAGCACACTTTTAGATAATATTTTTATAAATTTTAGCAATTATAATGAGTGCCTTGTTAAACATTTAGCAATTTCTGATCATTCTGGACAACTACTGTCCATTGATGTGACAAAAGAGAAAAGTAAAAACTCTGTTGGGGTATCTAAGCACATTTTTTCTGAAACTAAGGTAAGAGACTTTTGTGTGGAAGTTGAATTAACAAATTGGATGGATGTAACTGAGTGTAGTGAGGTGAATGCCGCATATAATTTGTTTGAACCTAAATTAAAAAGCCTTATGGAAAGTATATTTCCTATCAAAAAAATTATAAATAAAAAGGGAAAGGCTGGGTCAATTCTAACATAAGAAAATTATGCCAACAAAAAAGACTTCTATATAAAGACATGGTGAGTGGGTTGATTACTAAACAGGACTATAGGATATTTTGTAAGAAACTTAAAACAACAATTGGCGAAGCTAAGAGAACTTTCAACAATAATAGAATATCACAAGCTTCCAATAAAGGTAAGGCCGTTTGGAATATTATTAAAAGTGAGACTAATAGTAGGGACAATAATACAAATAATAATATCTTAACAGGCATGAGACAGGAAGGTTCAACACTGACTTCAAAGGAAATTTTGGATAGAGTTAATCATTATTATGTTAATGCATGTACTAATGTAAGAATTGGGGCGGTAGACTATAACAAAATTAAAAAAACTCAAAAAAATTTCCCTTTAAATTAACAAGTAAGACAGAAGTAATCAAGGTAATAAAAAAGCTAAAAAATAAAAAGTCAGTTGGACCTGACGGGATTCCTGTTTTATTACTAAAAGCAGTTGCTCATGTTATCGCAGATCCAATCTCACACATAGTAAATATTGCTTTTGTCACAGGAGTTTATCCTAACAGCCATAAGTTGGGATATGTGAAGCCAATCTATAAAAAAGGGAAAAAATAACTTTGAAAATTATAGACCTGTTACATTGCTGTCCAATATAAATAAAATAATTGAAAAGATTATGTATGGCAGATTGGAAAGCTTTTTTGAAGCCAACAATGTTCTTTCTGGTAAGCAGAATGGATTTAGGAGGGGCAAGGGCACAGTGCGTGCAGTCTACCAGGCTCTTAGAAACATTCTTGAATCTCTCAATAGAAATAGGGAGACTGTCACCCTGTGTCTTGACCTATCCAAGGCTTTTGATGCGGTGGATCACTCAATTTTGATTGAAAAGCTTGAAATGTATGGAGTAGTGGGAGTGGCCTTAAGCCTAATTAAATCTTATTTAAACAACAGAAAACAGCAAGTTGTCGAGACGGATGAAGAGGGGTGCTGTATTAAGTCTGGGGTAATAAGTGTGCTGAGAGGAGTGCCACAGGGCTCCATCCTTGGCCTCCTTCTGTATATACTATATGTTAATGAACTGCCCAGTATTTCAAGCCAGAGGGTAATATTATATGCTGATGATACATCCCTGATACTTAGTGAGCACACAAAACATGAGTGTATGGAGAAAGTGAGTGAGTCGATTAATGAGTTGGATGAGTGGTTTGTTAAAAACAATCTACTACTAAACGTAGAGAAAACCCAGATTATTAATTTTAAAAATGACAAAGATAGTAAATTAGAATGGGAATATAAAAATAACACTTTAACAACAGTTGACTCAGTTTCTTTTCTGGGGGCAACCATCGACTCACAGCTTAACTGGAAAGATCATGTCGATCAGCTGTGTACATCACTGGCTAGATATAATTATGCGCTTCGAGTTCTTTCATCTAGTACAAGTCAGCAAGCATCCCTAATGGCATATCATGCATTTGTTCAGTCGAGGTTGGCATATGGTATTATATTTTGGGGTAATTCAGCTCATATTAACAGGGTCCTAGTGATGCAAAAACGGTGTATAAGAAGTGTGTATGGAATGAGGCAGAGAGATATTTGTAGGGAGATCTTTAAAAAAAAAAACAAGTGTTGACTGTGATTAGCCTGTACATCCTGGAGTCTATTCTGTTTGTCAAAAAAATCCAGATATATTTTCAGATAGTATTCTGAATCACAATTATGAGACTAGAAATAAGTATAATTTGCAAACACCATTTTATAAATTACACTACCTACAAAAAAACGTGGATTTTTCAATTAAAAAAATCTGGAATAAATTTCCGATGCGTATAAGAAATTGGCCTCTTGAACAACTAAGAACAAAAGTAAAAGCATGGTTATCCTCTAAGGCATATTACACGCTTCATGATTTTTTTAACGATGTGATAGACCTGTGATAAATGTTAATGTTTGTGTAATTTTTAAAAAATTTTAAACTGTTATTTTGATGTGAGTTGTATATTTTAGATTATTTTAAATATATGTAATACTGTATAAATTTAAAAAAATTATTGTATTGACGTGTCCTATGTTCCTGTGGAATAATTATGTGATAAATAAAAACTTATCTATCTATCTATCTATCTATATATATATATATATATATTTATTTATTTATTTATTTATTTACTAATTAACGGGCATTGCCCAATTACAATTTTAAATAACAAGCAGTAGATATACAAGGTGTACGCGAGGGCGTGTGACACAGAGAAAATATTTTTTTCAATGGAACCCCCACCTCCTATTTTGCATTTTCGGATTCTCAGAAGAACTGCGGACCATGTTTTTGCTGTATATTGTCACTTTATACCTATCATGGCCAGCTGTATGCTGCAGGCTGAGCCCACGTTTGGAAATCAACAATTTTTGCTAACGCTTTGTTGCGGCATAAGTTGATTGAGTACATTCCACGTTCTGAAGAATTATTTCATCAAATGCTGGAAGTGGCCGCCAGTAGCATCTACAGTGCCCGCCGGCCGATCCGATGTAAGTTCTTGCTAGCGGCACATTTCGGCTGATGAAGCGATGCGAATATTTTCTGAATTACATTATGAATGCGTTACTTTGAAGGGATATCAGAAGAGATGTAGTGGCTTACATCGCTATTGCGTCATTTTTGACATAACCCCGAGAAAGCCAGATCCATCGGTCAAGAGTCAGGGGAGGTGATCCAAGGTGGCTTCCCTCTATTGATCCGATCTTGCCTTCCATGCCCACCACGTTGGGAGAAACTGTCATACTGGGAATCTTCCCCGGCAATGGCGTAGTGAGGGAGGCGCCCCCCATCCTGTTGAAGGCTTCCTGTGAGCCTGATTTTGGCACGTCAAGAACCAGCTTTCATCAGGGTGTGTCTGGTAGGTGAGGTACATTTAAAAAGTCATGCGCTGGCTCCCCTCAAACCAGCGTATGGTAATACTCTGTTATTAACTGGCTCCTGCCCATACATTCGCCTTTTGATAATTCTGAGTATTTCTAAACCGGTGTATTTTCAGGTGCTAAACCTAAATTATTTGTCCATTTAAACAAAAGTTGCCTCGTCTAACTGTCTGAGTCTAGGGTTAACCAGTCCCATGCTAGGTAAATGATACTGCAAAACTCGTTTCTGCGATCTGAATAAATGTTCTGGTAATAGCTGTGGCCGACATAAAGGTAGTATTTCTTCTTTAAAATTTTATTTTGTCATTCTATGAAGCGTATGCCTTCAATACGAGGTTAATTTTCATGATAATCAGTTTTATTATTTGGAACGCCATCTTCTGTTCTGCCAATATCATAACGTTTGATCTCTCCGCCCAGCCTCAATTCTGATTGTATGGGCGGCACGGTTCCTCGTGGTCGTTTATTATTGAACCTCAGTGCGAAGCTTCGGTGTGTGTTCCAGTTTTCTCATCGCAGCCAAGCATAATTATCTATTTCGATTCTCTGAGTCTTCAGTTAAACGCAGTGTAGTTATTGTCAAATTAACAATAAGATTTGAGAACTTTTAATATGGTGACACCCTATTTGAGAGTCTATGTCAAATATTCACAAACAAGGGTATGGTATTGCAATGACTGGTTATAAAACGTTTAAAAACTGATTTGAGATGCTGTTAATGGCGGCCACTTCAGCATTTGATAAAATAATTTTTCAAAAATGTGGAATGTAATTAGTATCAATTTATGCTGCAATAAAGTGTTATAAATTATTATTTAAACGTAATTATTTCGTAAACAGTTGAAGATAGGTATATGACATTATACATAAAACATGTCGAAATTTTCGAGAATCCGAAAATGCAAAAATATACAGGGGTTCCATTGAAATATATTTTCTTTGTCAAACGTTCCGACGCCCTGTATATCTGCACCTTTTTATCTACATTTGAAGTCAAGAACAAGCGCACGTCCAAAAATAAAATCGACGTGTCCGAGACCACCCCCGCTTTTATTGAATTTATCCGTTATTAAATGCAACCCTGTATATCTAGTACTAAGCTTTTTTAATTAACAAATATCCAGGACTAACATTTTATATTTTAGTTAACCACCAAAATACTTAAAAAGCAGTAAAAAACAACAAGCTACTAATGATTAAGAAACAAGAAAACAACATCTAAATTTAAATTTAAAATATACACATTAAAAAATCTAACCTTAAAAATAAAACAACATGAAGCCTTAATCTATAAAACATTGGACTTCATAACCCTTCGAAGCCTATTTAGGGATAGATTAAATAAATCGTCCCCAAATTTATTGGCATGCTTCATCAATCTATTTATTGGGAAAATTGCCCATACAACCTTTGGTGAAAATTTGTTTGAAAGGTAACAGAATGCCTTAATGTCCTTGAAGGAACATAGAAATTTATAGAAAAGAGCAGTTCACTACATTGCACATTCCCATGAATTAGTTTAAAAAGAAACAATACATCAGCATTTTCACGTCTAACTTTCAAACTTTGTATATTAATAGCTTTTTCAAGATCTTCAAAATTTATTGTTTCCTGAGGAATATGCAATTTAAAGGCAATGTACCTTAAAAACTTTCTCTGAACAGAATTTAACATTTTAACATATTTCTCATAATATGGATTCCAAACAACAGAACAATTTTCCAAAAGGGGTCTTACTAACGAGGTATACAATAGTTTTATTGAATTTACATTTTTAAAATCTTTGGTATTTCTTTTAATAAACCCTAAAACTCTAAGGGCTCTATTCTTGCAATATTCAATATGGGAAGAAAATGTAAGTTTATGATCAAAGAACACCTCCAAATCTTTAATAGTATTTACGTGGCTTAAAGGCTTGCAATCAATTCTGTAAATATTTCTTTGTACGTTTAAAGATCTACTAAACTGGATTGATGTGCATTTTTTTATATTTAGAATCATTCGGTTTCTTGTACACCAATCATAAAACCTATCCAAGTCCGCCTGTAAATTAATAACATCCTGTCCGCTACTTATCTTAAGAAAATTTTTTAAATCATCGGCATACAATAAGAATTTAGAGAATTTAAAGCAGTCAGCCACATCGTTAATAAAAATATTAAACAATAAAGGAGAAATGTGTCCTCCTTGAGGAACTCCAGAGGGAACATCAAAAGCTTTCGACTCAAAGTTATTTATTTTAACTACTTGCTTTCTTTTGGATAGAAAAGATCTAAACCAGTTCAGTAGTGAACCATGTACACCATAAGTATAAAGTTTGTCCAGTAAAATCTTATGATCAATTTTGTCAAAAGCCTTGGAGAAATCGGTATATATGGAGTCTACCACACAACCGCTCTCCAAGCCTTCAACAATGTATTTGCTATATAACAAAAGATTTGTAGTTATAGATTTGCCCTTATTAAAACCATGCTGATTACAGATTATTACATTTTTAAAACTAAATTCTAGAAAGTTTGCTATTAGCATTTCAAATATTTTTGAAAACAATGATAACTTTGTAATAGGTCTGTAATCTTCAATGGAGTCTCTGGTCCCAGATTTTTTAAATACGGGTGTTAGGTAAGATAATTTCCAGAAATCTGGAAAAATGCCTGAAGTTAATGAATTATTATACAACAACCACAATGGCCTTGATAGTGCAAACGAACATTTTTTTAAAAATATTGGGGGTAGCCCATCTGGTCCAGCCCCCTTCTCTAAATCAATATTATTTAAGGCTGCCAGTACCTCAGTTATTTTTATTTGATAGGAGGACACATTTACATTGAAAGGATCACTATTGTAAATCTTGTCACTTCTGATATATTTTTGATTATTGTTATCAGAGTATGCTGAAGAAAAGTGGTTTGCAAAGGCATTAACAATATCCAAACCACTGGATAATTCTAAATTTTGATATTTCATTAAATTTGGTATTTCATTGTCGTTTCTTTTATTATTAACATATTTCCAGAAAGTTTTAGGATCCGACATAACATTTTGTTCAACATTTCCAACATACTCAATGTAACAAGATTTAGATTGTTCTTTACATAATGCTCTTAGATGACTAAATACTTGATAATCAGCAATTGTTTTTGAAAGTTTATATTTCTTATGTGCTTTCTTTTTACTTAAAATGTTTTCCTTTAATTCATCACTATACCACACAGGAAACTTAAAAACATTTTTAAAAACTTTCTTTGGTACATAAATATCTATCAAATTATTAATGATACAGTAAAACCAGTCAATAGCCACATTCACATCACCGTTCAAAACATTATCCCACTGAACATTTAACAGAGATAGGTTAAGACTATCAAAATCACTTTCCTTAAAATTATATCGATATTCCTCATATTCCAGTGTTTTTGGACTTGACTCAAGGTCGACTTCAAAAGACAGTGCAGGGTGATGCACGTCTAAATTACTTAGAATATCACAAGCACAATTAACTACAACATTACAGTCATTAGTGAAAATTAAATCCAGCAACACACCATTAGCATTAGTGATTGTATTGATTTGTTCAAGATTTGTGTAACACAAGGTGCCTATCAAGTGCTCACCAATAGAACCAATCCCTGTAGAATTATACTCATCTGTCCATTTTAAGTTTGGTAAATTGTAATCTCCAAGTAAATATATAGGGCAATTTTCATAAAGGTTAGTAAAATATTCAATGTTTTGACAGTGTTCTTCATATTCACTTAAATCACTATTTGGTGGAAAATAAACACAGCAAAAAATAAAGTTTTTATTTTCATAATTAATCAAAATCCATATTTCCTCATGACACTTAGAGTATCTCATAATATCAAGGCGTTTTACCTTAAATTTGTTCCTTACTGCAATTAAAGTACCTCCACCCCTTGCTTTCTTAGTAGCTTCTACATCTCTATCATTCCTAAATATTAAATAGTTCTGTAATCCCAACTCAGCATTGCTAATGTCTCCATTAAGCCACGTTTCTGTTAATAAAACAACATCATAGTCCGATGACATAACATTATTGCTAAAAATCTCTATTTTTCGTCTAATACTTCTAACATTTTGATAGTAGACATTAAGTGCTGTCAATTTATTTATTTTCTGAGGTGTTGCTGATATTTGGACCGAAAATTTCGTTCACTAGATGTAGGTTGTCTAGAAAAACCATCATGATGCACAGAACTTTGATTATTATATCTTGTACTTTTTCTTTGCCCAAACTGGTAAGGCCTAACTATAGTATTGGTGGGCCATATATTGCTGTTACACAATTTGTGTTCTTCATCCGGCTTTATAGCTAATTTAAAGGAGCTAACATGAGATATTTTTGATGTCACTCTGTCACAAGTCAAGACATTAATAGAGTTGCTTTTTAAGTGATCGGTAAGCATGTCCACTGTAGTATCTTCAACAAGATTACTAACAAAATACCATTTGCGTTTTTCAGCAGCTGCTATGGCTAGATTGGAGTCATTTGAACCCCTAACGATTAGTGGAAGTCTTGGTTTTTGAATTTGATCTTGAACTTTATTATTTCCATTAGAGATTAAATGATTTGGTCTCATTGTGTTATTTTTCTTTGTTGACTCAACTTGTGCCTCATCAATGGCCCTTGAGACTGTTGTAGTGTCAATATTTAGTTGCTTACTGGTTTCACCATTAGTTTGTGCATTTAAGACATTATAAGATAAAGGTGTGTTGTAGGGAATGGGATTATTGTCCAATAAATTAGTTTGATATCCCAACTTCTGGTTTGCCATAACAGGGGCCATCAGAAATCTGACCAGTTCTTTATTTGCTCCTATAATTGCATCAGCAGTTCTTTCAAATTTTGTTGAAGTAGCATTCATATGTTCTTCCATTTTCTGAGTAATTTGTTCAAATAATGAATGCATACCAGATTCAGCGTTTGATTGATTTACTATATTATCAGGTGAATTTTTCACTGATAAAGCATCTGAAGTATTGCCCAATTCTTTATTCTTTAGGGGTTGAAGCTCATTTTCTAGGCTCTGAACTCTTTCTTTTAACTCCGAAATTAAAACGTCATAATTTTCTTTGCTGTTTACTGCTTCATTCAACTTACGGTTTTGCTCTTCCAGAATAGTAATTTTATTTGTTAATTTTTGAAAAACTTTGTTTTGTGTTTCAAAGTCTTTAATTAACAATTTGACATCCATATGACGACATTGGCGATTTTTCGCTTCATTTGCTTGTATCATGCAAGCAGGATGAAAAGAACCTCCACATTTTAAGCATTCCACGCTCGACGCAACACTTTTTTACAGTGTAAACATTTTATTTTGTCGTCATTAGCTAGATTAGTTGGATCAGTAGGGTTACTCATTGCTACTCCAGTCAAAATTCACTTAATGTTCACTTAACTTAAATACCTTCTCAGTTCCGTTTTTTTGTGCTAATACTTATCATAAAGTTTTTATACTTTTAAACTGATATGGAATAAAAATATTTCCAAATTCAAAACAATTATTTAAGAATTAGCAATAAACAATTGTATGTTAACAAAAACTTTTATTACACAACACACAGCTGTCTTTAAATTATGTTTGGTTGTTAAAAACTAAATTTTTTAGCCACAGGTTTACTATTGAAAAGATAAAATGCTTATATATATATATATATATATATATACAGTGTGTCCAAGATAAGGATCCTAAGCATGGGAATCTCAGTACCTATTGGAGAGAAGTTGTGTTTTTTAAAGCTTATTTACATGCCATATAAAAACTTTTAAAAATTTCATGGCCTGCTGAGAAATTTGGCAAAAACCAAAATTTGACTTTATCAATTTTATTTTTTTCTGACCGTAATAATACAATAAGATATTAGCTATTCACCAATAAACAATAATAGAGACAACAGTAACAATAAGAACAACTGCTCTAAAAACAACAACTCCTCGACAACCAGGGTAATAATGACAAATACTATTTTATAATGATATTAAATTATGTTACAGATACGGTAACAGGTATTAACGTACAAGCATTTGTTTGACATGTGATACATCGTTTAATTTGTAATAAAAAATGGGATCAGATACAGAGTGTCCTTTTTTTTCGAGCCATATAAAAAATAAAGTTGATGATAGTTTCTTGAAAACGAAAGGTCGGGTATAAAATCTAAAAATACCATCATGTAGTAGCTAAAAAGTGCAAATGAAAAGTGTTAATTACCATTCCGATTGTGACTACACCACTGCATTCTACAAAAAAATATATAAGAATCAGTTTTTACCATTTTTGATACGTTATCAGCCAACTGGGATACAAAGGGTATTTAAAAATGAAAAAGTTTCAAAGTGACTCAGGTTTGCGAAAGCCGCAAGGTTCTATCTTTAATAATAACTATAAGAAGCATAAAACTTTAGGACTTTGTATGACTGTTTAATTTTTATATTAACCAAGAACATTTTACTGTTCCTATTAGATACAAACCCTATTTTCGTTTTTTGCAAAACAGCAAAACAACAATAATTTGTCAAATGATTTCAGGAGTAAAAAAATTCTTGGGATTACAAGAGCTATCCAGAGAATATTAGGAATCAGTCAGTTTAACTAAAATAAAATAAAAGTAAACATTTCACTCCACTTTGTGCATCTAAGTTATGTTGTTATAATTTTATTTTACAATAAACACATTTTCTCCACGCTTGTCTCATAATCTAAACCAATATTACCAAAAATCCTCTGTAATAAAGAACTATACTTTGGCCACTATATTTTTATAGGCTGTAGACAATTACTGCAGAATAATTATAGGGAAATAAAAATAAGGAATTTACTGGTGTAAAACAAATGTAAAACTTAATAATGCTTAAAGTGTTAGACATTTAATGACAATTTAGTGGAATATCTTAAAATGTTGCAATTCCCGTACATTAACTTTCAAGAAAAAATAGCATATTCCAAAAATCAATAGCTTCAGTAAAAAGGTGTTGTAATTAAAAAATATGCAAATATACTGTCATAATAAAAAATACTAAAAATCACAGAGTAATGAGATGATGCTTACTTACTTATGTAAAATTTGTTATAAAACTAGATAAATACTTTTGTTTACTTCTTACCAAATGTTATTACAAAAAATATTTTAAAGAACTTAACTTTTTTTTATGTTTGAAGACATTAGCAAGAGACTAATAGTGCAATATTGAATGGCGAAACTACTTATTATTTAAAATAGGTACAGTGTATACAAGGAAAAAAATAGGCAGCCAGACGTAGGTAGCTGTCCTAAAATTGAATTCATTTATTACCTGCCACCATTACCCCATCTTGTCTCAGCTTATTTGCCAACAGCTGGGCCTGACTGTGTGACTTAACAAGTTCATGTTTTTGGGGTGCTTCAAACGGGACGCCAAGCCCGAAGACATTTTCGTTTGCGAAAACAAAGACTGTGTGTCCTAAAAAAGCAACATTCAAATTCGACACAATCATAACCTTGGTGAGTCATGGCAAAATATTCCCTGAGAAAACTTTTTTATTACACATTATACTTTACTTAAAGAATAATCGTAAGTAATTAAATAATATATTAATTATATAGTTAAAAATTAACCAAATAATAAAATTACCTTGTCAAAAGTCGAAATATTTTTTATTCCCCTAATGGAAAAACTTCTCCTACGGTGCTAACACAGGTGCTAAATACGCAACGCGCAGAGAGCCAGTTCTTGATTTTGGCAAATTTTGCGCATGTGCTAAGTGACAACGTCGCACGCAGGTGATCCACTTCACGAAAATGAGAAAATAGTGACTCCGAGGTATATATGTTAACAATTTAACAATACAAGGAAACAAAAATATTTATTCACTCAGGTTAAACAAAAATTAATTATCATTTGCATAAAATGACTATTAACTGCTTAAGAATTACGTTTAAATTGTTACCCTTGGTTTATGGCTTTGATACTCTAATTAACCGCCAGCCGACCTCACCCTATTTCAAAGCTTATCCAAAGATGTAGCGACCTGTCATACTTTTTACTATTTTTAAACTTTAAAATCTAAAACAGAGTTATTGTAATAGTTTAACACGAGTGAACATACTGCAAAAATAACCTCAAAATCAGGTATAATCGGTTTTTACCAAAGAATTAAAGTCTTCTTTGCTTGTCACTATTTTTGTACTCCGAACCTCCTTAAGGTCATTGTGACGACGTGGAATTCTTAAAAAAGGTTTAGGTGTCACCCGGACCATGAAATACACTTTCATGTAACAGCAGTTGACTTTCCTCTCAGAGCAAACTGCACGTAAAGCCCGAAGTAGATCTAATCGTCGATGTTATTGAGAAGGGGCCTATCTCGATTTTTAAAACTTTTGAAGGAAGTGTTTTAAAGATAACTGGGGTCATTATTTTGGCTGTACCGCTCACAGTTGCATCTTATTTTAATTAATTTGTGGTGTAATATTAGGATATGCAAGTTTTTCATAACATAAATAAGGTCTTTCCTTGTCTAATAATGGGTATAACTCATTTTCGCCAAATATCGAGATAGGCCCCTTCGTAATAACAGCCACGTAATATCTTTCTTTATTATGCCTAGTCCTTATGTACGGTAAAATTGTTAAATATTGCGAATATTCGGAATTACGTGACTACAATATCAAAATTTTGTTAGGCTGCAGTGGCGTATTAAACACTAGGCTGACTAGGAAACAGCCTAGGGCGCCGTGAAAAAATAGGCGCCAGATAGAAGAGAAATAAAAAAGATTAGGAAGAGGTGGGATAAAATAGGCGCCAGAAAGGAACGGTCCATTTTTTGGTCTTCAATTAGATTTGTAAATAGGGAGCCCTGGGCCCTTTTTTTCTGAATAGGGCTCCTTGTAATTAAAATAGGTGCCACGCAGGGAAGAACCTTCTTTTTATATAAAATAGGCACACCTTCAAGTCCAGCCTAGAGCGCCCCAAAAAATTGATATGGCCCTGTTGGGCTGTCGACAGCCATATTGAAAAAGTGACAGATCTGTGACAGTTCCGAAAAATTTAGACTTTTTACAGAATTCGCCGATTTTCCTTAATATTGTTAGACTAAAGATAGCCTTCTTTAAAGTTAAAATCTAAATTTGTTTTTGTCTCTTTAAACAAAAGACTTTTTAAAAATTGTGCCAATCCTCAGTTTCGGTTACGCAATTTTTGTTCACATGAGGACTAGACATCTCTCAAGATGTCCGCCGCGTGGTAAAATAGCAAGGCTGCCTCTAGTAGGTACATGGGACTGAAGCCTAAGGTCATAGAACGGGAAGGAAGAAAGTTAAACCAAATAACGAAATAACCTTTATTTTAATTGTCACTCTTACGTATTTGTGTTTGTTCGGTATATTTGTAAATTACAAAAAAAAAAAATTATACGCGGTCTATATGCAATGTGTTAAGTTTTGCATTATATTTATACATGTATTAATTTTCATGCTCAACTACGTTACTAAGTTTTGCATTACTAACTCTTAACGATGATTCAGTTTTATTTGTTAACATTACTATTTTTGCCAGTTTTTGGTAATAATTCAAATGGTTTTTACAATCGTCACGAAGCAAACAAGAAGGCAAACAAACATTTTTAGATAAAATGGAGTGCCAGAATATGGTGAGGTTTTGTGGAAATAAGGAGAATTATAATGATGATTTGTCAATACTCGAATGTTTACATTCTCTACATCCAAATGATTTGGCTTTATTAACGCCGCAGTGCCAACAAATTGTTTGGGAACGTACAAATCAACTTATTAAAGATAGTAACGTTGTAGATACCTTGTTGCCCTTATGTCGAAGTGATATGAGTAAACTTAATTGCAAAGTTGATGATGGAGACTATTTTAAATGTTTAGCTAATGGTCAAGATAATATTGAAGATAGAAACTGTCAGACGCTAGTTCGTAGAATGGAGAATGTTGCTTTTACTGACTACAAATTCTTAGCTAAATTTTTAGACCAGTGTGAAACAGATGTTCAAAATCTTGAGTGTGGTAAGATTGATTCCCAAGGTTTATCACAAATAAGAACTATTGCTTGTTTACAAAGTAATATTTTAAAAGTGTCTGATAACTGTAAAAGGGAAGTATTTA
This sequence comes from Listronotus bonariensis, assembly GCA_014170235.1. Taxonomy (NCBI): domain Eukaryota; kingdom Metazoa; phylum Arthropoda; class Insecta; order Coleoptera; family Curculionidae; genus Listronotus; species Listronotus bonariensis. The sequence continues at coordinate 66,455 of JACEGR010002403.1, forward strand.
GACTTTCTGAGTTACAATCGGACAACATAAGACTGGACCAGCAGTTATATATAGACTGTGTAGATGATTATTCAAAATATTGTAGTCAATTTGCTGCTGGTAGTGGACGTGTATTTCACTGTTTGGCAAGACAGAATCCTGATATCTTAAGTATTAAATGTAAAGAAAGCTTATCTAGAAGAGAAAAGCTAATTTCGCAGGATTATCGAGTAAGCAAAGGTCTCATGAGATCGTGTAGAGATGATATTAAGAGAACTCATTGTCGAAAACAGACATCTTCTGATAAAACTGTCAGACTTGCTCAGATTTTATTATGTTTAGAAAATATTGTAAAAAATGGCAGTAAGATTTCATCTGATTGTGAAGCTGAATTAATTGAGCATAGAAGAATGCTTATGGAAGACTATAGATTGTCTCCAGAAATTGTTGATAAGTGTAAAAAAGAAATAGGAGTGTTTTGTAATGGATTTAAAACTGGTGGAAATACAATACATTGTTTAATGAAGCATGCAAGGCAGAAGGATTCCAAACTAGATAATACTTTTGATAAAAAGTGTCTAATTGCAGTAAGTTTAAAAATATGTATTTGCTGAACAAATAGGCTTATTAGGACTTGTATATTTAAACAGTAAAATATTTACTTTTCACAGTTCATGAAAACACATAAAAAGTTAAAATTAAAGTTTTAGGTTTTGATTTTATTTAATGCTGGTCACTTCTATACTTACTTTGGGCACTATAAATGGAAAAACATATTACATTGGTTTAACAAGTCAGTAACCCTAGTTACCACAAAAAATGTATTTTATTGGTTTAAAAAGTCAGTAGCTGGAGTTACTAGGTATTCATTATTAATATAAAAGGCCCAAAATGTAATTCATGTGCTATAGAAAGGCTGTTTTTGGGAAAAAAATCCTAATAAATAAACCTTTAAAATTAGAGTATAGATTGAACTGTTATAGTCTACATTTTCAGGTTGGCAATGCAAATATTTCTTCCTCAGTAAATGATATTTTATATTTAAGTTGGCTGCTTAAAAATTCAGATTGGTTCTAGAGGGAGTTTCAAAGTTTAAATATCTTTAAAAATTTCTTGTATAAATTTTAATAACTAATTTACCATTTTTGTTGCTGGCCATATTTGCATAAACTGTGAAAACTAAACTAAACACTAGGTGTCAAATGTCAATAAGCTGAGTCTAGTTGCTTTAATAAAAAAACAAAAAATTCCCAGTTTAAGTTGGATAACCTATAGTAAGCTCGATAGTAAGTCTGTAACTTTGAAAAATTTGTTTATATTCCAGGCTATATATTTAATGCGAGATTTAATGTGAAACAGAGAAAAAGATACATTAGGTTAAGACTACAGGATTTAGTAGAGAATCTTTATCTATTTAACATGTTGGTAAAATACATTTCATTTTTTATTGTGATAAATCCTCTGTCTTATAAAATGGTAATATGCTATAAATTGTTTAATACATAAATTATAGCTATTCTGTAAATGACTTCTTTTCAAATTTTCTTTTCATATCTTTTAAAACAAAAAAGTTACACGAGTAAGAGTTATTTAAAAATATCTTTTATTCTCATTTTAATATTTTGGTCTTTCAAAAGTGAATATATGTACTGATCTACAATCTTTTTTGAGGTAAGACGTTTTTTTTTCAACATTCAGACGCCAAAGTGGATCTTACCCTGCCATCTAAAAGTGCTGTCATGTGTTAAGCATTAATTATTTTTTTGTTCCAGCTTGAAGATCTAGTTAAAAAATCGGATGTTGGAGAAAACTGGAAAGTAGATCCAATACTGCATAGAGCTTGTTCATCTGTTGTGACAAAAGTATGTAAAGATATTTCTAGTGGGGAAGCCAGAGTTATGAACTGCCTTATGGATAATATAGGTAATAAAACCCAATTGTATGTAAATAGTTTTTAATATCAAATTATACTTAGTACAATAAATAAACTATTTAGTTAGTGATATTCCTACAGAGCATAGTTTCCTTTATTTAGCTGGACTAAATTCTGTCTAACTTACATATGCAAAATTTAAAAACATGATCAACGAATGATATTGCGTTTTCTGTACAGCTATTGGTTGAAAGGCAATGCTTTAGGTTTACAATTATATTTTATTGTCTTTCAACAAATAGCTGTACAGAAAACGCGGTAATACGCGTTTATCACCATTTAAAATTTTGCATAGCACTGGTTTAAAGGTAAAACTCACTAAGTGACATTTTATGGTTCAGGGAATAAGAATGATTGTATACAAAATATGTGATGAAAAAGAAAAGACAGAGTATAGTTTTATCTCAAGCTTTTCCTTTTTGTCCACACATGGTATTAAGTTGTTATTTTTATTTGCCAATTTTGAATACAAGTTTATAATAAATATATTTTTTTATTTATTCGATTGGTATGTTCCAGATTACATCCCAATAAATCCAGTAAGGGTTATTTTATAATTATTCTCTAAATGCTTTCAAGCCACCAAAAACTTTTACTTTGGTAGTTGGTAGTAAAAGGTAGTAGGTCATAAATATTTAATGTATCAAAAGCCTCATTTAATTTATCAAAAAGAAGGAACAAACTTAAATAAGGGCTGGATTCTCAATTAAAAGCTTTGACAAATACAGAAAAAAATGACCTTCATAAACATTGCTGTAGCTTGTAAAAATACAATGAATATGTTTAGACACCAGTATCTATATCAGGATATGTTTTGTGTCTGTGAGATTTCTTCCAACAGGTCCGCGCCCTGGTCAACAAAATTGAAATTGTATTACTGTTTTAAATTAAAATACTTTTACCTTTAAATTGCGCCGTGAATTGCGTCAGTTTTAATTTGGTATTAACAAAGCTACACTTTATTGTTTAACTTCTTTAAGGCACTTTGCCTAGTTAAAAACACTTATAAATAAACCTATTAAAATGTAGCAACTTTTTTAATTTCTTTTATTCCTTATAACATTATATAAAAATATGAATATTGGTTATTTCCACTATTTAGGATCAAATGACATGACAGAGGATTGTGAGGATGCTCTTATTCAGATTCAGTATTTTATCGCAAGAAAATTTGAACTGGACGACCAGTTATTTAGAGCTTGCAAGGCTGATGCTACCAAATTTTGTCACACTAATAGTGATTGGGATAATCAAGTGGAGCCAAGCTTTAGTTCAGACGTTCTACCTTGCTTATATAGGTAAATATAATAGACAGCTATTACTTCAATATGACTTCTTTAATATTTTAAAAAATATATTTTTGGCGATCATAACGTTTGTTGTTCCCCTACAACGTTAAATGCCTGGCTTTTATACATAATTAAGTGGAGAGATATCTGTATATGCTTAAATTTTCATTGATTTCCATGATTTCTTTTTCAAATGAAAGAGTCATTATATGTTTTCAAAAATTGGTATGGAATTTATCTATAGTGTGGTGTCTAGAGCATTAAAAACCTTGATACTGCGGACTACACCAACAGTGAATGTATTAGTATGAATCCTGTTAGATTGTATTGTTGATGAGGTAAATTAAAAAGTTTAACCATCTAAAATTCTGTACTTTTGATTATGCTTATTAAGTTTTGGCTTTTTGGCAACAAACTTAAACTTATTTATTTGTAATTTTTCAGAAAATTTCATTTTATTTAAAAGTTAAAGCATAGCCCTAAACTGTATTAGAAATTGTCAGCTTTGTTAAAAGTCCAAGGATATACAAAGTAAGTCACAAAATCGAAAACTACATATGTAGGAGTAAAGTACCCCTGTTTTGAAAAATAAAACAAAATGTTAAATAGAAATGTTATTTAGGATCAAAAGTTATGACCGAATATCAATACTCTTCTTTTGTTTAGATTCTGATCCAATAATATTTTTAAAAATAAGTCCTAATATTTGGGAACATAAGACATTTTCCATAAATCACTTAACTAGTGCAAAGTACCAAAAAGTGAAGGCAATCAAAAAGTTGCGTAATGGAAGGGGCAATCTAAATATTTGAATTAAAAAAACAGTTGCGTCGGTGAAAAAGTTCTGCAAGGATATAAGTGGTCAAAACCCGAAAAAAAAAACTAAAACCAAAATGTTTTGTGTTTATTAATGTCATAATTTGTTGGTAAATGCAATGCTTGATAAAAATATAATCAATTTTTGACTCAATTTTTCTTTCGTTTTTGCTTTAAACAAAAATCATTTTTCAAAAATTTTTCGGAATTTTGTAGGTTCACGTAAAAAGTACTGTTGTTTTAAAGATGGGTGCCAATAGGAAGATAGGTTGATAACTTTTTGAGTTATCATATCAGACAATTTGAAAAAATGTAGTTTTAAGAAAAACGCGTTTAAAGTTTTAATATAAAAATTCAATGATTATAGTGACTTACCGAATAATCAGTCGTCACGGTGTACGCTCTGTAATATAATAAATAGTAAACATTCTGTTCTAAAATTTTAGTGATGTGTTCTTAAAGGACTATACTAACAAATGAACAAAAAAAAAACTACATTTTACAGGTATCTCTCTCTTAATAACAACCTAAAATGTTTTGTATGTTAAAGATTGGTTTGTTTTTGTCCAATTTGTCTAATTGAGACACCTGTTGCTGCTAATCCCACAACACAATGCGCCTCTTCTTAGTCACTTAGATTACAAATATGAGCAAGTCTGCGTGCTTAGGTGTATTGTGTGGTAAAATAAAGTACTTTAAAACAAAATTCTTTAAAAATTCCACTTGACATTTACTCACTATCTGGCCGCCACATCATTTGCTTATCATTTCAGTGCGCGCCTTGCCTTAAATATTAAGTTGCAAGATGTTGGAATCACTTTCACTCTCAACTGTTTGAAACTGTTTTATGTCTTGAGCACACAGTATGAAGTGGGAGGTTATTTACATAGCTGTTCAAGTCACTAAGAAGAATGTGCTTTACAAAAAAATTATGTAACCCCACAGGTAATGCAGCCAAGAAGAACGATGTCGGATATATTTACGCGTATTTGATGTGCACTTGCTATCTCATAGTTTAAATATAAGCGTCAATTTACACAACTAATTTAATATAGCTCCGGTTATTATTATAATTATTTTCATTATCACTTTGCAATCTTATTTCAAATCCATTAAATGTTATTTCTAAAACTGAACTGTCCAAACATCAGTAGTTACTTTTCTTGGTCACACAGATAACTATTTGATTACTGTATTATATCCGAATTTTCTGAGGTCGGCGAATACAAACGCTGATCGAGGCTCCTACTCACTATCAGGCACTAAAATTCTGGTAATTCGGATGTTATGCAAGTTTTTTTTCCATACGGTTTTATTTTTTAATGTGTCAACAGATCACTGAAATAATTTCACTAGACCTTACATTTTATGACATGTCCTTCTTGCTTTAAAGAACCGTAGACGATTGAATTAAAAACTGTGATTGTCTTCATTCTGTGGTAGAGCTCCAAGCTCACAAAATATTTGTTTAAAATCCTACTGCTGAAATTTGTCATTAAAGGTAAGTTTAAATATGGTCTTATCTAGGTAGACTAAAATAATGTAAGAGTAATTTAGTAAATTTTACCAAGGACAATTATAGTTTTCACTGTAGGCACACAAAACAATTTTAAATTTTTGATAGGCTTTGACTCTATTTAGCTGGAAGTGGTTGAGCGGACGACCAACGGCAGAACACACATACATAATATGTAAAATATGCCACTTGATAAATTTTAGCAAGTCACTATCCAAGCCTATAACAAAAAATTTGCATTGTTTTCTGCGCCTAGAGTGGAAACTGTCTATAATTTTAGGCACAGTAATCCTGAAAATAAAACTATGCAATTGAGCCGTTCCTGTCTTCAAAACGTACGTCGAGTAATGAGACAAAGAGCAGTAAGTGTTGATCTGGAACCTGCTATAGAGGAATCATGTCTTCAAGATCTTGGAACCTTCTGTCACGATCAAATTCAAAAGGATGAAGAAATGAAGTGCCTGCAGGACAAATATAATGACTTGGATGATAAATGCCGGGAAACAATTGGGTTGTTTACCGAGTTTCAAGCAGAACACGTCGAATTAAATCCTTACATTCAAAAGTTCTGCAGTAAGATTATCAATGCTTTGTGTAGTGAGGAAGCCAAAAATGATGAAGGCGATGTTATGGAGTGTCTTATTTCACATAAAAATGATCTTTTGGTTAAAGGAAACCCGGCTTGTAGAGGAAGCATTGAACATTTTCAGATCATTTCGTTAAATGACTACAAGTTAGTATTTTTCTGTTATTAGTACACATACACATTTCACAAATTTTTACATACTATTAACTTATTATTGCACAGGGTTCTATTTACTTTTAATATTTTATTTCTTGTAAATAACTTAGCTTTGTGCTAATTTGTTGGTCAAGTTAAAAGAGTATGGTGGCATAATATAATTTATTTTGAATTTATAAGTTAACCTATAAATTCAAAATAAATTATATTATGCCACCATACTCTTTTAACTTGACCAACAAATTAGCACAAAGCTAAGTTATTTACAAGAAATAAAATATTAAAAGTAAATTGAACCCTGTGCAATAATAAGTTAATAGTATGTAAAAATTTATGAAATGTGTGTAGGTAAAAAGTATTTATTATTCTCTACCTTACCTTGTTTTGTTATTTTTATTTTTAATTATATTTATATTTCCCATACTGAACTTGTCAAAATATTGGAAATCTATAACATTTTTTGATTTCTTGTAAATAACTTAGTGCTGATTTAAAAAATATAGTGCCATTTGGTTTTTAACCTTTACTAATATAGGGTTTACCAATTAGAGCGTCACGACTTAAAATTGTTACTGTAGCAACATTGCTTAGAACTATCTCACCAAACTGTCATAGTTGTGTTCAGTAATGTCTAACAAGTTATTATGGAGAGATACACGATTCTACAACGTGTAGAAATTAGTAAAAATTAAATTATTAAAATTTATCATCAGAATTCGGATAATTCGCGAAATGGTAATTTGAACTAGTCGCCAAGGACATGCGATCTCTCACCTTTAGATTAATTTTTTGTAAGGCTACCTTAAATCTGAGGTCTACGAGCAGGGCCGTTCCTAGGGTATCTGGCGTCGTGGTACACAAAATTATTTGCCGCTTCCTGTAAGAAAATGGAAAACCCTTAATAATTTACTAGCTGACCTGTGCCCACTTCGTTGGGCGTTATAATCTCTGCTACCCCTGTATGCCACCACTAACGAAAATTGTTGTAAGAAAAAAGTTGATCGTCTCGTCAAAATGAAGCTGGTCACGAAAAATTAGCTTGTTAGTAATGACTTGGAAAAATGGTCCAGGGATCCCTAACTATTAGTAGATTAACATTTACTTATATAATTTATCTTGACTTTTTAGCTTAATTAGGTAAAAAGTATTTACTATTTTCTACCTTACCTTGTTTTGTTATTTTTCTTCTTATTACATTTATATTTCTCATACTAAAACTAGTCAAAAAATTGTGAACCTATAAAATGATAGGTAATAAACTTTTTATACTATAACTAAGCACATCAATAATTCTATGGCTAAAAATCTTCTTAATGCCATGGGCGGAAACTTTCCTGTGTAATACTAGCTTTATATAATATGTATGTCATTTGGACAATAGTGAGCTATAAGATAACATACCAGGAGGTATTCCATTCCTGCAATGCATGATGAGAAATCTGTCCAAGGCGAATTTATTTTGCTGAATATGTTGGACCTAGTCAGGACTACGCACTGACTGCGTATAACCGACGCCTTTATAATCGTGCATAGTAGAATATATTCAGCAAAATGAATTTGCCTTTGACACATTTCCTATCATGCATTGCAGATTTGGAATACTGTTAGATTTTTTTTAATTACTAACAACAAAAAATAGTTTAATTAAAAATGGGAAAAAATCTATGCAGCCGTTATTTTTGTAGTGTATTTTGGTTAGTGTCGGTAAAAAATATAAACATATATTTTTTAATTACCCACCGTTCTTCCTATTGCTGCCTATTAGTGAATTATAATTATAACAGGTTAGATGACTATACACAAATTAAAATATATTTTTTTCTTAATATAAGGGGATATCCTGTTTCCAATAAGTGATTGATTGGCTTTTAAAATAATTCTCTAAGAAAGATTACGGCATAAACGAGAAACAAAACATTAGATGTGTGTGTGTCTCTAAAACCAAGACGCACGAAAAAAAAGGTACCACAAATTCCTGATGCTAAAATATGACCATTTAATTCAACTTACCTTAGTCCAAAAGTGGATGATTTCAGAGATACTAGGTGTTAAAAATTTATCCTGGTTTTAATATTTTATAAAAAGAAAAAAATTGTTAGAAAATGTGAGAAAATAATCTGCCAGGGCTGGATTATCACTTTTGGGGGCCATAGGCAATTAACCTGTCGGGACCTCTTTGTGTTGAAGAAACAAGAAATCATTACCTTTTCTTGGGGCCCCATTCTACCTAACGATTAAGATACAACGAAATTTTCGGGGCCCCCAGCCAAAAAGTTGAACACAAAAAAAAATCCACCAAATCACCTTTCCTCGGGGCCCCTGTGTACTGCAAAACAAAACAAAAAAATAAGGCATCACCTTCCACATTTCATTCAACTACTTCCCACTTTTCTTTCGCAGGGCCCCTATAGTATAGTATAGGAAATCCACTAGTGTATCCCACAATCAAATATCTAACATTTGGTCCTAATTGGAGAATCAAGACTATGGAAATACAGTCCAAATCGAGTGAAAAGGCTGATATGGATGAGCATAGTAAAAGGTCTATTGAGGATAGCATGGGCAATCTGAGTGAATTTTCGGGATTTAAAAAGGATAATAAAGAAAATAGTATAAAAAAGTAGTTTCAAAGTCAAAGGAAAATACCTGTTCAGGTAGGACTAATACCAGTTCAGGTAGGACTAATACTACTAAACAGTCAGAAAGAAAGGCATTACAAATTAAACTAGATACTATGAAAAAAATTGCCGAACTTGAAGAACAAAAATTTAAAAGAGAAAAAGAAATTTTAGAAATGGAAATGAAACTTCAGATTAGTGAAATAAGTTCTTCCAAAGATTTAAATGAGGTAAATAATGATAAACTGAGTGAGAATGAGTACACAAATGAAAGTAATATGGAAAACGTTAGAAAATGGTTACATGAAAATAACTTACCAACGGCACATGTAGAACAGGAAAGTATTATTACAAATTCGTTTAATTTAGAGGAAAAATTAGAAAAAATATTATTAAGACAAACAATAGACAAAGAACTACCAATTTTCACAGGTAATGCTAAGGAATGGTCACATTTTTATAATCAATTTACATATACAACAAATGTATTAAAACTATCAGATGAAGAAAATATTTGTAGGCTACGAAAATGTTTGATGGGTGATGCGAAGAGAAGTGTTCAGGGATTGTTAATTTCTGGAGCAGCAAAAGTAAGTGATATTATTCAACTTTTAGAGAATAGATTTGGAAGACCTGATTTAATTGTTAAAAATATGATTTATGAGGCTAAAAATTTGCAAAATATAAGAAATAATGATTTTTCGGGTTTAACAAATTTTGCTGAAATAATTTCAAATTTAGTACTTACTTTAGAATCTTTAAACATGAATAATTACTTAACATGTCCACAGCTTTTAGAAGAATTTGTTCAAAAACTACCATTTAACATGCAGTTTTCTTGGGGAAGGATAGTTTCTAAGAAAAAGGTGATGTATCAATGAAAACATTTAAAGAGTGGATATGGGAGGAATCTATAGCTGCAAGTTATGTTACTAGTAAGCCTCAGACCTTTTTTAGACAAGAAAAAGATAAAAGAAGTTTTTGTATATCAGAAAAACAAAAAAAATGCTATGTCTGTATTTTGTGTCAAGATAAACATAATTTAGATAAATGTAAAAAATTTATAGATAAAACTTTAGAAGAGAAATGGGATTTTGTTAAGGGAAAAAATATATGCTTTTCTTGTCTAAAATGTTCTCATAAAATCAATGAATGTAGAAAGAAGAAGCCATGCAACAAAGAAAACTGTTAAAAAATGCACCATACTTTACTACATAAGGAAAAACAGAATTTTAGAAAATGTTCTACGGAGACTAGCAATGTTCTGAATAATGCTGATATTTTCTCTGAGAAACAGAATATAACCCAAAGTAATGATATAGTAGCACATACAAGTAAAGACAAAACGGATGTTTTGTTAAAAAATTTACCAGTCATTATAAAAACAGAAAACACTGAAGTTGAGATATATGTCTTATTTGATGAAGGATCAACAATATCCTTATTAGACGAGAATTTGGCAAATAGTTTAAATTTAAGAGGAATAGAAACTGAACTTGGTTTAAAATGGATGGAGAACACTTTGTAGGAAACAAGTTTCTAGAAAAGTTAGCTTTGAGATAAAAGGTTTATATGAAGACGTTTATTATAAAATGGATGCTTTTACAATAAAAGAAATGGATTTGCCAGTCCAAAGCATAGATGCAAGAAAAATGAAAACAAAATGTTAAATCACTTATCTGAAGTTAATTTTCAAGATATAAGAGAAGTGCAGCCGCAATTATTGATAGGACAGAATTACTGGTATTTAATTGCTTGCCGAAAAATTATAGAAGGTCCAAAACATGCACCGGTTTTATCTTATACTAAACTTGGTTGGGTTGTCCATGGAAATAACGGTTTTCTAAGAGAACAATTGAGAGTAATATTTTACATGTTACAAATCGCAATAGTGACGATGAAAATTTACATAATGTTGTAAAGAAATTTTGGAAGCGGAATCCTATGCTACGAAATTACATTATAAAGAGGAAAATGATGAAGATAAATGTGCTTTACAGATCATTCAGAAAATAACACATAAAAAAGAAGATAAATGGGAGACATGATTATTATGGAAAAACGAAGAAAAATTAACAGAAAGTAAGTCGATTGCACTCCAAAGATTTAATTTTATAGAAAGAAAAATGAGAAAAGATCCTACATTTGCTAAAAATTATAAACAAAAGGTGACTGAATATGTAGAAAAGGGATACGCTAGGAAATTAAATCAACAAGAGCTTGAACAACCTTTTGACAGGGCATGGTACTTACCATATTTTGGAGTTACTAACGAAAATAAACCTGGAAAAATTCGTTTTGTCTTCGATGCAGCATCTAAAGCAAATGGAAAAAGTTTAAATGATTATCTGTTAAAAGGTCCGGACTTATATAATTCCTTAGTTTGGAAATTTAGGGAGCAACGGATTGCCTTTTCAGCAGATATAAGAGAGATGTTCCACCAAATTTTGATTAGAAAAGAAGATCAACAAGCTCAACGATTTTTCTGGAGATTTTCTGAACAAGAAAATTTAGACACTTATGTAATGAATGTTATGATTTTTGGAGCAGTATCATCACCATTTGTGGCACAATACATAAAAAATTTAAATGATTTAGAGCACAAAGAAGCATATCCAGAGGCATCGAATGCTATTGTACATAGACATTATATGGATGATTATCTGGATAGTGTTTCGACCACTGAAGAAGCTATATCTCTGATAAAACAAGTTATCAAAATTCATAAGAAAGGGGGTTTGAATTAAGAGGATGGGTATATAATAGCGAAATAGTATTTAAAGAAATTCCAGAAAATTTAAGATCTTCAGAGAAAATTTTTGAAAAAGATTCTGGTTAACGTATATTAGGGCTAAAATGGAAACCCAAAGAAGATGTTTTAACTTTTCCATTAAGTATGCATAAAGTAAATCCAAAAGGATTGAATGGTGAAAAGCCGACAAAAAGAGAAATGTTGAAAAGTCATCATGTCAGTATTTGATCCTCTTGGCCTTTTAGGACATTTTTTGGTAAAAGCTAAAATTCTAATGCAAAACGTTTGGCCTAGTAGAATACAGTGGGACACAAAAATATCAGAAATACAAAATAAGAAATGGCAAAATTGGTTAAAGGGCTTTAAGAATGTACAAAATTTGCAAATTAGGAGATGCTACAATTTAAATTATTGTCCATCACAAAACATCCAACTTCATATTTTTTGTGATGCAAGTCAGCAGGCCATTTGTGCTGTAGCATACTTTCGATTTGAATCAAAAGAAAATGTTCAAGTGTCATTAATTATGTCAAGAAATCAAGTAGCTCCCATCAAGAAGAGTACCATTCCAAGATTAGAACTACAAGCGGCGGTTTTGGCAAGTCATTTAGCAGAAACAATTGAAAAAGAACATTCTTTAAAAATAAACTCTACAATATTTTGGACAGACTCTATGACAGTTTTACATTGGATACGATCGATAAATAATACATATCGATCTTTTGTTTCCCACAGAATTACAGAAATCAAGAAAATTACCCATATATCACAGTGGAGATGGGTTCCCTCAAAATTAAATGTAGCTGATGAAGGTACCAGAGACGATAAGGAAACAAATTTAAGTAATGATACTCAATGGTTTCAGGGACCATCGTTTTTGTATTTATCACCTTATTATTGGCCTACAGAAAGTACTGTGGACAGTGTGCAAAATGGAACCGAAGAAATAATAAACAATATTAATGTAAATACAAAAGATTTAACATATCTACCCAACATATCAAGATTTTCAGATTTGAGGAAGCTACTTATGTCGACTTCATATGTTATGAGATTTATTCATATATTGCAGAAAAAGAAAAATAAAAATCATTCGATAACCTGTGAAGATATAAAATCTGCAGAAAGATTGTGGTGCCTATATATACAAAAACTTTATTTTTATGAAGAATATAAACTTTTAATGGAAGGTAAAGACATACCCAGAAATATTAACATTTTTAAATTGTCGCCTTGTATATATAATGGTCTGATTTGTGTAAGGGGAAGATTAGACAACTCACCAGATTTAGACATGGAAACAAAAAGGCCTATTATTCTTAAAAACAAACATATGTTTACCAAATTACTGATAATGGATTATCACAAAAAAATGGACATGCCTCAACTCAATTTATTTTAAATGAAATTCGACAAAGATTTTGGATTTTACATGCTAGAAAAACCATAAATACAGTAGTAAATAGTTGTAATTTTTGTAAAATTAGAAAAGCTAAGCCGATACCACCTGAAATGGGACAATTACCGATAGAAAGAATTCAGAAACCACAAAGACCATTTTTATTTGTAGGATTAGATTTTTTGGACCCATGGAAGTTGTAGTAGGGAGAAGACGAGAAAAAAATATGGAGCACTTTTTACTTGTCTTTCCATCAGAGCAGTTCATATAGAAATATGCGATACTCTAAATACAGATTCGGCTATTCTTGCAATAAGGAGATTTATTTCTAGAAGAGGACAACCAAAGTGCATATGGAGCGACAATGGTACAAATTTCAGGTCTGCAAATAAAGAATTACGTAATGCATTAAAAGAAATTAACAATGAAGAAAACCAACATCCAAAATTAGAAGTTTTACAAACAGTGTTATTGGAAGCAGAACATATTGTTAATAGTAGACCTCTTACTTATGTCTCATCCAGCATCAGTGAAATGGAGAGTTTAACTCCTAACCATTTCCTAATTGGAACTTCAAGTATAGCTAAGGCTCCTGGAATATTTGAAGAAAAATTAGATCTCAGAAAACAATGGAGATACAGTCAGCAAATGGCTGACCGATTTTGGCATAGATGGGTTAGGGAATATTTGCCTACCTTAATAACAAGATCCAAATGGTTACAACAATCAAGAAATATAGTCGTGGGTGATATGGTTGTATTAATGGACAATCAGTTACCTAGAAACAGTTGGCCCTTGGGACGAGTCACAGCAGTCTATCCGGGTAAAGATGGAAAAGTGCGAACTATAGATGTCAGAACAAAAACAGGAACTTATAGAAGACCAGTAGTGAAAATATGTCCGATAGACCTAATGGAGATGACCAGCCATGAATAATTTTTAAGATACTTTCAAGGGGGAAGAAATGTTGAAAATATAATTTTTAGAACAAGTTGTTTTATATTGTTGTGTTAAAAAGTACCAGTTTTTTGATAGTTAAAATATTGTCAAATAAAAAGTCAAATTAAAAGACGTTTTAATTTTGATTTTATCAATTTAATAGTTTTAAAACGGGGTACACTAGTGAAGATAGTATAGTATAGTATAGGAAATCCACTAGTGTATCCCACAATCAAATATATAACAGCCCCTATTTTAAACAGGGGGCCCTAGGCAGTAGCCTACTCTGCCTAATGGATAATATGGCACTGTATTCTGCTCTCAGTTTTATTATAAACTCTAGGGGATGCCACCTGCGGTATCTTGCACAAATTAAAAACGAAATAACTTTTTCAGCCACTCTATATGTAACTTTTAGATACAAATTCTTATTCCTTAACATATTTAACATAAAAAAGTTAACTTTGTAAATAGTCGAGTCAATGAAGCACTAAAAAAGGCAAAAGTTCGGAATTTTTTGGGACAGGACAGAACGGAATGCACCTTTTGGAGATACTCATATACAGTGTGCCCCAGGATAGTTGTTACAAGAGGACAAATGATCCAAAAATTTCGGAATTTTTAAACATTCTTCTGGGAAAACTTGTCGCATGGTCTAAAACTGATAAATACCAAATTTTACTCCGATTGGTAATGTACAGGGCGAGTTATAACTAAAAATATGACCAAAAGTAAAGTACCTTTAAAATTGTATAAGTAAATGTTGTAGAAAATTAAATTTTATGTCAAAATTAAAAGTTAAAAAATTAATGTAAAAAAAGTTGTCATTTTTTTACATTATGCATTAACGGTTTTTAAAATACTTGACTTAAGGCATCAAATTGAAAATATATATATTTAAAATTATTAAATATTATTATAAATTTTGCTTTCTCTTGCCCATTATTTAAGTTGTAATACATAATGTAAAAAATTGTACATTTTTTTACTCTCATGCTTAAAGTCTAAATTTTTACATAAAATTCAATTCTCTACATTGTTAGTAGGGGAGATAGCCGATTCACGGGCCTCCGTCCTCCGAAGGAGCTTATTATCTTAAAATTTCTGACGTCAGAAATTATTTAGGAATCTTGCGCAACGCGTTGTTTAGGGCGTGGCCCCTACTATCTGTCAAACAATAAATGTCATCTGTCAAATGTCATCTGTCACCTGTCATATGTCAAAAATCACGTGACTTAGAAAATGGCCGCCATGCGTAGGATACTTGCGCTATGGCCATAAATTGATTTGCGCAAACTCAAAAATTTTAAGTCGTACCGTTCGGGCGCTATCGACTAAAATCGTAATTTAACCCTTATGATGAGTCATCAGCGCGCGGTTTAAATTTTTTAAATATAGTATTACGTCATACCTATCGAATAGCGAAAACCGCATGACGTCATCTTTAGCCATAAAGGCACTACAATTATTTAAAAATAGGTGAGAGATATCAACCAGCGATTAGAACGGTAACCCCATAGCAAAATCGATCATAGCGGCCTTATTAGTAGACTTAGAAGAATGAAACTTGGCAAAAGGATAGTCGACGACGTTTCGCCAATGATTTCAAGGTCAAACTTGTCAAACGTCAAACCTGTCATTTAAAATTTAGGAATTTTATGCAACGCGTTATTTAAGACGTAACAGAGACAAATGTAACTTCACTTATCAAACGACGCACGTTTGTTAAACCTAACGCGCAAGCCCCCGGCTTAAGCCCAACGCACTGCTCGTCGGGCCTAAGAACAGGGTAAGGACGCGTGGCGGGCCCATCTGTCATTCGAAAATTTAGTAATCTTACGTAACGCCATTTAATTTTTAACCAATTAGAGAGCAGTTTAACCGACTAGATTTTACTAAACATACCCCTTGTTATTTCAAGGTCAAAGCATACAAAACGTCAATAATAACAAAGATAGCTGCGGTTAGATAATAAACGGTAAAAAACAGTGGTAACTAAATAAAAAGCAGTGTTTGTAGTAAAGCATTTATTATTAAATAAAAATACATACATGGTTGCCATATTGCTAAATAATTCTTAGAATAGTGCCTTATAAAATAAAAAGCAGTGTTTGTAGTAAAGCATTTATTTTTAAATTACAAAATACATTGTTACCATATTGCTAAATAATTCTTAGAATAATGCCTTATAAAATAGGATATTTAATTATAAACTCAGCATGTATTTTGGTACGTGGTCGTATTTTATCTCCTAAAAATAAAATATAATCATTTAAATTCAACTTCTGGTGTAACAAATCGCTTGGTTTTTCATATGCTGTTGCGTTTATATACGTTTTAACAGGTGTATCGATATTAACATATTCAATAATTCCACTTGTAATGGGAAACCTGTAGTAATCAAATTTTGTGCCATTTATATAAAGGTGTTTTGACAAACCCTTTTCGCAAACCAACATAATATTCATGTAGCCATACAAGTTGTTTTCGGGCTTATCCTTTACACCATCTTCTTTTTAAGTTTTTTTGCTAAATGATATGGATGAGTTAAATTACGTCCGAATTTGTCGAGAGTCATCTTGAAAATGAGGTTATGTTACTAAATCAACTCTTTTTATTCAATAATATCGGCTTCCTTTAACTCTTCAATAATACTCATAATCTCATTTTGGTGGTTATTATTACCCACTTTCTTGCTAGCCATTAACAATCTTAATCTATCCACAAGCTCATTTGGATCATCCCAGTAAATATAATCAGTTTTATTATTGTTAAATATTTTATGTTTAGTATCAATTGGTAAACCATAGCCTTGAGTATTTTGTGCTCTTGTAATTCGCAACTGTTTATCGCGTTCTTTTTGTTTTCTTATTCGCTCCTCTTTTATGCGTTCGAGTAATGGTTTAATTGTTAACATGTACTTGACACCTCTGTTGCCAACATGCTGTTCGTTTTCAGCAAAATTTCTCTTACTAGCATTCGTTAGCAAAACCAATTTTGCAAATGCTCGCTGTAAATTTGTTTTTTAACGGATTGGTCTTGAATATAAGTTCATATAGACCAGGAGTTTCAATAAATTTTTCCCCTTTAACATAAATATCTGGGCCGTTAAATTCAAGTCGAGAATCACCGAAAGTTAGATGATCAGTAGCCATATCATGTTTTAAATAGTTTCGATCGTACTCGTTTTCCGTATCTTTTATAAAACCTTCCACATATTCTCTAGGTAGCGGATCATACTGATCTAGATATTCTCGAAAGGATTCTTTCGGAATACTATCAATCTGAACAGGATTCAATTGTGGGTCGACTCAAGTCATCATCATCAAAGTTCAGGTTGGTGCTCATAGATAGTTCTGTTTAAATCAGTTTTCTCTGTTTCGCCTTCTTCGATCATTTGATCATCTTCCGACGTCTCATCATCCATATATTCTTTTTCTTTTTCAGCTATATCGTCTGGTTTTTTAACGGGACTGGCAAAGTTAAGAGGAGTTCGTGCTTTCTTTATTACTGTATGAGTAAAATTTTCGCTTTGACGTCTTTTTAAGGACTTTGGTATAAATGGCTGTTTACCAGATTGAGTGTTTTGTATTGATTTAGATATTATTTTGGCCAAAGGTGTTTTCTAAAATACGGCACCGTTTTTCTAAAATACGGTACCGTTTTTCTAAAATACGGCACTGTTTTTCTAAAATACGGCACCGTTTTTCTAAAATACGGCATTGTTTTTCTCAAATACGGCACTGTTTTTCTAAAATACGGCTCTGTTTTTTAAATACGGTACTGTTTTTCTTAAATACGGTACTGTTTTCTTAAATACGGTACTGTTTTTCTTAAATACGGTATTATTGTTAATAATCTTTATGTAGCTCTAGACACGTGTTGACTCAATGACGGGTGGGAACTAAATGATGACAGTTATAGTATAGCGTAACAAATATAAATATACCTAACATTCTGATTCAATCCTTAGTATTGCCAAAGACTTTGTGCTGTACGGTCATACAGAAGTTTAAGAAAAAATCAATTAAGAAAAAAACTGCTCGGAGAGGCAAGGGGATTCCCTTCGCGACCGCGTTTCAAAAAGCGAGGGAGGCATTGTACGCGTAAAAACCGCAAGACCTTTTTTCTGCTGCTGAAGTAGCTCTGAAAGCATTCAATGGGGTGGAAAAAGAAAAACCTGCAGATGTAGTACCTTTACCTGTAGTAGGCGGATTTCTACCATTTTTAATACCACTTTTTGCCGGCTTAAGCGCCGTAGGAGGACTATCAGGGATTGTAAAAGCTGTTAAAGATTCTAAGGCGGCGCAAGAATGATTAAAAGAAGAAAAAGAGACACAACAAAACAATGGAATCTATTGCGATTAGCAAAAATGGTAGCGGTTTATATTTAGGACCATACAAAAACGGTTTGGGACTCTATTTAAAACCCTATAAATACAGATAGACTCAAGAAATAAATTTAGTCTTACTTCAACCGTCATGCATACCTTTAGCTTGAGTGGTAATAGTTCCATTTTAGAAGCAAACTATAACCCGCCCATATACTTGAGAGATGATTGAGTACGAGCTTGGATTAGTCAGTTTAGAAACGTTTAACGCCATACCCAACATTGATAATAGCAATAACAAATTTTATGTGGGTAATATTACTCTAGAAATACCGAAATAAGTGCAATAAATGATCTACAAGACGCCATACAGGAAAAAAATAAAGCCATCAAGGATTTTAATTGTACCCTAAGTCTAAAGGGTAATGTCAATACGCTCAAGTGCGAGCTTGAATGTTCTCATAGAGTTGACTTTACTAAGACAAATTCTATTGGAAAATTGTTGCGATTTCATAATATTTTGCTAAAGCCCAACGTTAAACATGTATCGCAAACACCTGTAAACATTCTGAAAATTAACGTGATTAAAATCGAGTGTAATATCGTTACTGGCGCCTTATCACAATAATAAGCATGTTCATACAATACATGAATTTTCGCCATCAGTACCAGCTGGTTTCAAAATTATAGAAATTCCTCAAAATGTGCTTTATATGCCTGTATCCACCAAAATTATCAGCAACATAATATTAAAACTGGTTAATCAAGATGGTGAATTGGTTGACTTTAGAGAAGTTATTACTATTAGATTACATTTGAGAAAGTCTTTATAAATAACTACTTCGTGATGTGTGTGTCAGTATACGGCAGAACATTGTGCAGAGCACACGTATTATGGTTGTTAAATATAACGCCAAGAAAATTGTCAATTTTAACCAGCTTTGGAACACTAAAAAGAGCTTAACAGAAGAAAATATAAGATTTCTTGCATCCATAGGGCTTCTTGTTAAGAACTCTGAAAATGAGCAATTTAAACGTGACAGATTCGCTAAACTTTGGTATCTCTATTACAAAAATAGAAAGGCATAGCCATTTACCGTACTCCAGCTCTTTTAAAAATAATGATGAAATTCGAATACCGGTGCAACAAACTGATATATACACCCTACCTTGGGCAAGTCATATTTATTTGGAAGGACGACTTTTAAAAGGATCCGATGGAAGAGTTTCAGACACTGCTAAACTTGTAAACAACTTTGTGGGACACCTCTTTGAAGAAATTCGTCTTGAAATTGGCGGAAAAGTTATTGATTCGATTAGATATCCTGGAATAGCAGCAACAATGAAAGGTTATGTCTCTTACAATGGTAATGAGTTAATTAAATATAAAAACGCTGGTTGGAGTATTGAAGATGATTATACCTGGGACGGGATGTGCTCAAACGGAACTTTTAATGTTTGTGTCCCACTAAGGACATTACTAGGATTCGCTGAAGATTTTCAAGAGATACTTATAAATGTTAAGCATGAACTGATATTGTTAAGAAGTTCTTCCAATAAAAATGCCGTTATTAACACTACCGATGGAGAAAATGTAGAAGTTAATATTGATAAAATTGTTTGGAAGCTACCACATATTATAGTACCCGATGCTGAACGAGTAGAACTTTTACAGATTGTTGGAAGTGGAACTGAATTGGATATCGGTTTTAGAAGCTGGGAACTCACAGAACATCCTTCAATACCGATTGAAAAACTTCTTACATGGATCATTAAAACTTCTGTGCAGGTGGAAAGACCAAGATGGATAATTTTAGGTTTTCAAACAGCTCGAAAAGATAACTACAAGAAAAATTGTAGCTTATTTGATCATTGTGATGCATGAAATGCAAAGCTTTATTTAAATTCTGAATTTTATCCATACGATAATTTAAATTTGGAAATTTCAAGAGGTATAATAGCTACTCTCTATGAAATGTACTCAGAATTTCAAGAAAGCTACTACGAAAAAGAAAACAAACCACTTTTAACTCCCAAAAATTTTAAAACAATGCACCCTTAATTGTAATTGATTGTTCAAGACAAAATGAAATCCTGAATTCTGGCATTATTGATGTAAGGTTAGAGATTGAAACAAAAGAAAACTTTTCTGCAAACACAAATGCTTACTGTTTAATTATTCATGACAAACTTGTAAAATATTCACCATTAACAGGGTCTGTGAGAAGAGTTTAAATAACCGTAATACATTATTCTAAGAATTATTTAGCAATATGGCAACAATGTATTTTGTAATTTAAAAATAAATGCTTTACTACAAACACTGCTTTTTATTTTATAAGGCATTATTCTGAGAATTATTTAGCAATATTGCAACCATGTATGTATTTTTTATTTAATAATAAATGCTTTACTACAAACACTGCTTTTTATTTAGTTACCACTGTTTTTTTACCGTTTATTATCTAACCGCAGCTATCTTTGTTATTATTGACGTTTTGTATGCTTTGACCTTGAAATTACAAGGGGTATGTTGTGGGGTATGACAGATGGGCCCGCCACGCGTCCTTACCCTGTTCTTAGGCCCGACGAGCAGCGCGTTGGGCTTAAGCCGGGGGCTTGCGCGTTAGGTTTAACACACGTGCGTCGTTCGATAACTGAGGTTATATTTGTCTCTGTTACGTCTTAAATAACGCGTTGCATAAAATTCCTAAATTTTAAATGACAAGTTTGACCTTGAAATCATTGGCGAAACGTCGTCGACTATTCTTTTTCCAAGTTTCATTCTTCTAAGTCTACTAATAAGGCCGCTATGATCGATTTTGCTATGGGGTTACCGTTCTAATCGCTGGTTGATATCTCTCACCTATTTTTAAATAATTGTAGTGCCTTTATGGCTAAAGATGGCGTCATGCGGTTTTCGCTATTGGATAGGTATGACGTAATACTATATTTAAAAATTTAAACCGCGCGCTGATGACTCATCATCAGGGTTAAATTACGATTTTAGTCGATAGCGCCCGAACGGTACGACTTAAAATTTTTGAGTTTGCGCAAATCAATTTATGACCATATCGCAAGTATCCTACGCATGGCGGCCATTTTCTAAGTCACGTGATTTTTGACATATGACAGGTGACAGATGACATTTGACATTTGACAGATGACATTTATGGTTTGACAGATAGTAGGGGCCACGCCCTAAATAACGCGTTGCGCAAGATTCCTAAATAATTGCTGACGTCGAGATTTTAAGATAATAAGCAGAGTTTCTTTATGAGAAGGGGTTTAGACATAAGCAAGACCGGGGATAGCTTTTGTCAGGGACGTGAGGGTGTGAGAATTACGATTTCGGTTGGCAGTTCTGTTCAAAGTTGGTAGCATTATCAGCTGATGACAGAGTCGTGCCTTGTCAAAGCTTTGTTTGGTAAAAACTGTGGAAATTTGCCATTTACATTTTGGTTGTATATTTTGCAAGGATTTCCAGTTGTTAATATTTTTGGTTAGTTAGAGACATATTGTAGGTTCGGAATCGTTTTATTTTAGATATTTTGATAGTTTTTAGTCAAATAGTTTTCAGTCATTCGTGTTTTTATATACATATGATACTGATGAGTGTCCGCTAATTAATGGTACACAGAAAAACCACAGATTTCTTATTCAAAAATACCCATTTAGGATTTAAACAAACATACCTATATCCAAAAGTTAATGATAAGGAAGATACGGGGTGTTTAAGGGATATAAATATTTTTTATTCATGTGTTTCGATAATTTCTGATATGTTTTAAACATTTTAATAAAACTCGGTACCCAGGAGTTTTTAGCTATCAGCTATTTATATCTAAGCAGTTGTAATTATAGCTTATACGATGTTATTGGAGGTACATACTTTCGGGTCCACTGAACAACTAAAACGTGAATACCTTAAATTGGTTGTCAAGACTGATTCTTACTAAGTATACCTTTTTTGTGCAGAAAGCATAGAGAAGCTTACTAGTTTACATACATACAGAGTAGTAACAAAAAATTGGGTAGTTTTAGAGAATTTTAAATAGTGTACCCATCGCCCTCTAGTCTACACACAAAAACTAATATTCGATCTGAAAAGCTAATGTTTAAAAACCCCGAGATACCGTTTTATTAAGATATTCAAAAGGGGGGAACAATTATAGAAATAAATTTACTTTTTTCTTTTTACGATGACACCCCCGTATCTTCCTTATTATAAACTTTTGGATATTAGGTATGTTTGGTTAAATCTTAATATTTTGGCATAAGGAATCTGTGGATTTTCTGTGTACCATTCATTAGCGGACACCTTGTATACAAAGTTTTTAAAATGGTTTTTGACTTATGGAACCATGGAAAATGTTTTGCTCTGTCAGGTACCTTATCGTCCTGTCGTCGCTTTGATAATTTTTAATTTCCAATATTTAAACCACATTTATGTTTTTGTTTTAGGTTTGCCCATTAAAATAATCCAATAAACTTTGTTTACAACATACAGTTCTTTTTTGTTTTCTCCTTAATTGTACGCCACTGATCTGCCTAAAATCAAACATGGCCGAAAATGGCCCGACTTGACGTCACAGCCGCGCTAGCCAATATGGCGAATGTCGTGACCTTATACTCATCAATCGACTTTGATAATAAGATCCTCCGGAGGACGGAGGCCCGTGAATCGGCTATCTCCCTACTATTATTTCCTCATACAATTTTGTTCTATTTTAAAAAATAAAAGTAGTTAGCTCTTGGGCATTTTTCATATTTTTAGTTACAACCCGCCCTGTATAATACCAATTGGAGTAAAATTTTGTATTTATTATTTTTGGACCATGCAACCAGTTTTTCCAAAATTTCGTTTTAAGATTCAAAAATGTTTGGTCCATTGTAACACCTATCTGGGACACACTGTATAAATTGTGTATTAAATTTCGATATACCTATTTAAAGCTCCAATAGGTTATCCCAACGTTGTATAGGTTTTTATATTCCTAATATATTACTTTGCTTTCCACGTTTTTCTAGGGTTTTTAACATAATTTTGTTTTTTATAAATTTAGATTCTCATACAAATTCAAAGTGGCTTGTAAACCATATGCTGTGAGGTTCTGTGGTACTGCTCATACGAAAAGTGAAGTAGTCCGATGTCTAAGTGAACAAGTGTTAAACGCAACAATAAATGGAGTTAAGACAGAAATTCCACGTGACTGTAAACAGCAATTAAAAGCTCAGCTGTTTCAGCAGCGAGAGAATATCAATTATGATCCGGTTTTAAAGGCAGCCTGTTCTGCTGATATTAATAAATATTGCAGTGATATTTCAAGTGGAAGCGCCCAGGTAATGTTCTGTTACTGTAATTAGTAGTAATATTGATCTGTTTTATTCTTTGCTCGATTCTTATCCATTTACAAATTTTGTACTAGAACCAGTTACATTTGACACTATAGTCATTGCCATAATAGGTTTTTAAATTTGTGTTTTCGTTGAGTATATAAATAAATAATTGTTTCCGTTTTACGTAAATTTTAAAATACGTAACCCAATTAAATTAAATATTTGCTCCTAGCAAAGAGGAAATTTGTAGGCATCCTCTACTTTATGCCAAGTTTTTGAAATTTGGTGTAGTTTTAAGCATGGTATTAAGGTGTCAAGAAACCATTGCAAGTAGTTTGTGCTTGCTTTTCTGTGTCTCCATATACCGGGTGTTTTTAAATAAATGCAAAAAAAATTTAGGAACTGATTTCATGTTTAAAATTAAGAATAGCTTGCTCTATAAACATGGGGTTAAAAGTCAACCATTAGGGAGATAGCGCGAAAAAATATTTAAATAAATTGTTTTTACTATTTACCTATAAAACAAAAAGAGTTTAAAGGTGACAGCAGATAAATAGATTTTTATAAAATAAATTTTCGCGTTTTTTATTTAATATTAGTAAGTTTAATGAAAAAAAAATATAGTAAATAAATTTATAAATCAGTCTATCCAAATTTATATTTTTCAAGGTCATTGCGTAAGTCTCTCTTTAAATTTGGTTAGCAAGAACGTTAGGGGTAGTCTATTTTCACCACTTCCATTAATTCTAAAAAATGGAAAAACATACATAAATGTATTTTTATAATATTATTTATTATTTTGGTTGTTTTCGTTTTTTAAGATAAAAAATAAATAAGTACATAATAATTGTGACGTAGATTTTAAATACATAGGGACCATTTTACGTCACTTGGACAAATGTACCATATGGAACTATCTTCTGGGACCGTAAGACCGGTGGACAATAAAAACCATCTTGATATTTTTTAAAATAAACTAACTTAACTTAGTATGGGCATCCCCGAACCAGGGGGAGCCCGTACGGGCTTGACTAAAACTTTAACTTTTTTACTTGACTTCACTTCTACTACTCTCTACTACTATCTTTACTACCTCACTCTCTACTTCCTTATCTTCAAAATTGTGTTCTGTTTAAATATTGAATTTGTCGATCTTTGTTTTTACAGTTCTACACAGTCGACCATTGTTTGTAACCTAGAAAATTGTTTAATTTATAGTTTGAAACCTTGACACATCACGTCTATCTTTATTTAGCAAAATTCCCAATGTTAAGTAACCGAATTAAAATGTATACTTTTTTTTTAATTCCCAAAAAAATTATACTTTTTTATACTGGGTGTTCACAATATCTTTGCCATTTTTAAACCGCGATACCTTCCTCATGAATGACTTTTGGCCTCATGATTATGAAGCAAACTCCCTTTATTTTGAACAAGGAATCGCTTCCTAAAATTTTTTGCATTTGTTGAGAAACACCCTGTATAATTTAGTAAGTAAGTTATTTAGTCTGTAAGTTTCGTTGTACCATTTAGATTGTGTTTCTGTAGAGTACATGATTTCATAAATAAATAAATAAATTATGGTTATATATTACCCGTATCGAAAATAATTAATCATAAGAATAATATACTAATTAAACGGGTAAAAAGATAAAAAAACACAAAAATTTGGAAATATGTCAAATTTGACGTTTTTTGACAAGTTGCATGACTTCCACTGACTCTCGGTTTTACGGAAATATTCCTAAATTTTAAACGCAAGTCTTTACCAATATTCAATGTACACTTTTTTCTTAGAGTTAATAATTAAAAAGTTACTTCCAAAGTCAAGTTGTATATAAGGACTAGTGGCGGCCATATTGTATTTATAGCAAATGGCCACCAAAGGTCACGCACAAGTTGATTGCAATGGTTTTCTAAAACCTTAAGACCATACATACCATATTTTAAAGATTTGGCACAAAGTGCATGATTCTTATGAATGTTCAATAATTTCTGCTCCTTTATCACTGGTTTTTTCTAAAATACAATATTTTTTAAATTATCTTGGACCTAAGTTGGGCAAAAATTGAATAAATTTAATTAAGTAAAAACTTCTTCAATTTATACATATGTTAAAATATTAAATATATTAAAATAAACATGAAAAGATCTTCGGCATGTGTCATTTTGTATTTCTTTAGAACAATAAAGTGGTCAAATAAATATCTAATAAATTTTTACAGGTAATTGAATGCTTGAAATCTGAAAACAATAAGCTTACTGACAAATGTGAAAAAGAAGTTTTTAAAATTAAGAAACAAGCAGTTTATGATAATAGTATAGATTATGCCCTTATTACAATATGTTCAGATGCCATAGAACAATTTTGCTCTCATCATGAAAAGGAAAATGTATTTGAATGCCTTAAGGTAAGTAATTTTCCTAATAAAAATCTTCTGCAAAGGTGGATTTATTGTACAATTCAATATCTATTATTTCATGATTTAAGACCTTAGGCTAAACTTTAACATTGTCTAAAAAGTAAACCTCATTGTCAAAGATAATACAGAAAACTTCTTAAAACCTTACAAAAACCGTACACATAAACATAAATATAGGCAGCATATACTATATGCCCAATATCTGTAAATCGACGCGACGTTTAGTAAGTTATAGTGAAATTCGACATTTGGGGTTGTATGTTTTGTAAATTGATGTTTTAAAAATCCCAATTGTATCGCTTGTTGCGTAGAACAAACAACAAATTAAAATGATATTGTGGACAAACGTCTAAAAACGTATCAGCGCAAAATATCACACCTTAATGCTTTTTTATTCAATTTTCTTAATGTTACTCTCCATCAATCAAATTTTAATTTATTATCAATGTAAATAAAAATGAAAACATAAGGCCTCGGGACAACCTAAAATCTTTGGTGAACGGATAAAAACTGTTAAGGAGGTGAAATATCTAGGTCTGATCCTGGAAACTAAATTAACATGGAATTGATAACAAAGAATCTGAACAGAGCCAAAATGTGCCTCATGAAATGCAGGAGCATGATTGGAAAAACCTGGGGACTTAAACCAAAGATGATGCTTTGGTTGTACATCACAGTCATCAGGCCAATAATGACCTACGGCGCTGTCGTATGGTGGACAAAAGCACAGCAAATAACGACAATCACGATACTTAATCGTCTGCAGAGACTGGCTTGTCTATGCATCACCGGTGCCCTAAGAAGTACACCTTCTATGGCTATGGAAATGATTCTGGGTCTAACGCCGCTGGACATCTTTATAAAGACGGAGGCCATAAATAGCGTCTATAGAATGATAAACACTGTAACGTGGAAACAACATCCTGGAAGACACGGTCACACTAGGGTAACGGGAATCATCGACCTACAGCCCGTAATCGTGAGATTAGACCACATGACTGGGGTCTATAACTTTGAAAAACCATGTAAGGTCAGCTGTAATCCTAACATATGGACAAATGGAACACCTCCATCACTTGACAGAGGCTTGGTTTGGTATACCGATGGCTCAAAGACAGGGATGGAGTGAGTGCTGGTGTATTTGGGGCAAGGCCTAAAGCGACTTTTAGCCTTCCATTATACCTATACCAGGCCGAGATATATGCTATTCTAGCATGTGTTCAAGAGAATATGAGAAGAGGATATCACAACCACCCCATTCTCATTCTCTCAGACAGCCAGGCTGCTCTAAAAGCCTTGGATGCCCATCGTATAACATCCAAAATCACGATGGAGTGGAGTCAGGATAGAACTTCTGTGGGTTCCTGGACACTCGGGAATAGAAGGCAACGAAAAAGCGGATGAACTAGCAAGAGTTGGGTCATCTAGAAGGTTCAATGGTCCAGAGCGAGTATTCGGACTGTCCAAAAAGGTGATAAAAACAACGATAAGCAGATGGTCTCAACAACAACATCTCGCTCGCTGGCATACATCACCTGGACAAAGACATGCGAAGAAGACACTAGGCGATCCTTCCAAAGATCTAAAAACTGAAGTCCTCCAGCTAGAGCGCACTAAATTGAGTGCAAGACAAGACAAGTAGTAGGATTTTTGACAGGACACTGTCGGAAAAGAGGACGAAACAGCTTTACACATAATATACAACTGCAATGTCCTGACACGCAAAAGGCACAGTCTATTTGGGAACATACATAGCGGGAACCTTCTAGCGCATAAACATCTTGGCAAAAATCTACTAAACCTGATAAAGGGCAGTGGACTTCTGTAACAAGAGAGGGGTGCACAATAAGCCAATAGGCTGCAGTGCAAACATGGTCGTATGACCAACCTCGCCTTAAACCAAACAACCAACCAAGACTTCGGGCACGCTACCCAGTGTAAGCGTCGAGCGGCTGATTTAAAAAAACAAGTTCTTTTATGCTCGCATAAAGATCAAAGACAGCACTCTCACATTTTTCGCTCAACGCTGGCCGCTGACGCATTAGTATCGTGGCCGAGGACTTAGTAATATTGAAGGACACATGGTTAGCATTCTATCACCTATTTACTTTTATAAAGTCATCATAATTTTTTTCCAGCATCACTTAATCATTATCTTACATAAGGAATAGCAGGAATTCACAACCTAGGGGTAAACTAACATCTACAATTTGCTGGACAAAGAATGTATCATTAAATGTTACACTACTCTGCATGCCATGAGATAAATACATACGACACAAACCAGTACAAGGCCTTACCCATTATTACATGCTTCTCAAGTTTCATAAGCAATATTTTACAATCCAGGCAATCAAAATATTTGAATGTTGGAGCGGCGATTAACGATAAATGCTTCGATAAATCGCCAAAAAAATTTGTTCCTTATGTTCAGGTCTTGCTTATTGCGCATGTCTTTACTGGGCATCGATTCTGAATGCGTCCCTGCTTCTACCACCGCTCCAACATACATGCATCCTTCCTAAACAGTGTTTAACTCAGACCGTTTCGGGAGAGGGGGATACAATTTTTATGGTAGAACCTGAAGTAAGAAGAAAAAGAAATAATATTCTGAAAAAACTTAAAGAGAAAAAAATGTCTTAACGTAAACCAAACCAACTGCTCCATGCTTTTTTGAAGCTTTGTATATCTATGATGTACTTTGAGACTAGAATTATACTTATCAATTAATTGATGCCAAATTACTCCGGGGAGGGGGGCTTGTTCCACGGGGAATGTCCCCCTGGACCACTTCCTGAATTCACCTTAAGTTTCTTAAGGGGTTAGGGGTAGTCAGGATTGTCAAAAAATATTTTTTCCTTTTTTAAATTTTCTTTATGTATATTATCTCAAAAATATTCTCTGAAAATTTTAAGTAAGTCCGACAAACACTTCTCGAGTTATTCGATAATATAATTAACAAAGGTCTCGGGCGCTCTGGAGCGTTCAGAACAGGAACTAGAAGCACCTTTAAGCGACCGCTTCTTTGTTTCTATTTTCATGAGTGACTCAGGCTACTTAGACAACAAATAGATATTTTGGAAACTCCCACAAAGGCTAAAGAACTATTATATGGCCCAGAAACAGATGACTCTGTGTAAGTAATTGAATAATTCGTATTACTCTACATACTCTACTCTACATAAATTGAGTGTAAAGCTTTAAATGCGTTTTTCTCAAACTATGTTTTTTGAACTGGTAACCACTGTAACTTGAAAACTGCTCGGTGAATTTTAATGAAATTTATACAGCTTTTAGAATACATAAAAACTTGTGCTTGATCAAAGGATCTTTTGTCTTTCAAACATTTATATTTTTAATGAACAATTAATTAACTGTTGATTTTTTCCCGAAAATCTAGAAAACGATTTCCTGATTTTGTTAATTTTTGAAAAGAAAAAAAGCTTTGATCAGGCACAAGATTATCTATTTATGAAACATTTGTTTTTGTCCTACTGATTTTGGATGAATCTCAAGGACTTATGTCGATCACCGCAAGGACCTTTTTTTGAATCTGGGTTAACACAAACAACTATAACTTTAAAAATTACATTTTTTTTGTTCAAATTTTCGTGACTTCAAGTCAAAAGACTGTGTGACAATACCCTATTATTACTTAAAAAAAAATAAATGGCAAAAAAAACGAAAATTCTAATTTTTTCGTGTCTCTGACTACCCCTAACCCCGGAGTATTATCTTCACTTCTCTGGAACCTTGTTGTGGACGGGCTGATAGACAGGCTTAAGAGCAACAAATATGAAGTTTTAGGGTATACAGATGACATAGTCATTGTATGCCAGGGCAAATTCAATACTACGGTCAGAGAGTGAATGCAACAGGCTCTTAATATAGTAGCCGCTTGGACGGAAGAGGTTGGTTTAAAAATTAGTCCAACCAAATCCAGAATAGTGCCATTTACAAAAACAAGAAAACTAGAGGGTCTAGGTCCTCTTAATATTCAAGGCACTGTAATACCAATGATGGGGGAGGTTAAGTATTTAGGGGTTATATTGGACCCAAAACTCACCCGGAACCACTATTTGGACAAAGTAATCAAAAGAGAGGAAATAGCAGTAATTCTGGCTCGCAGAACATATGGCAAAACGTGGGGACTGAGACCACAAATGGTTCACTGGGTGTACAATACTGTGGTGAAACCAGGGGAGAAAAAAACCCCTAGCCCCTTTAATAATGCATGTTGAAGGTAGCATATGGCGTCATATTTTAACGCAAAGGTCTTGGGATAAGTGCACAGTGCTTTTTTAAACATACTATATATTTCACTTTGCGCATTTTTTGTAGCCTTAACTTTGAACCTGCGGCCGCAGGTGTAACATTGTAACTTTACCATAAATTCCTGAAAATTGTTAGACTGTGGATAGTTTTATCATTCTAGTAAGCGCTTGTATATTGTTACTATCTCTCTATTACTTACGACCGTATTCACCAACGCTTAAAAAGCAGGCTATCAGTCTAATAAAAACTTGTCAGAGCTTGGTAAATACGGCCGTAAGGTTCATAATGGCAATGCTAGGGAAGAGGTATGATTTACCCACGTTCTGGCAGCACTGTTTTCATTGCTGCCAAATAATTTTTAGCTTTAACTTTCCAAATTGTCCTTTAGACCCTTTTATATCTTACCCCTTCAATTATCTTGAATGTCAGTTAAACTTCGTGTTAATTTAGTTATGGTTATGTATTCTTTTGGCATTGGTATTGCATATCCTACGACAGTTGTTTATCTATTATTGTTTTTTAATTTTAGAAAAATAAGGATGAAAAGGGTTTTAGCAAAAAATGTAGACTTGTAGTAATGCACCGAATTATTGAACAAAACTCCAATTATCAGCTAAATCCTTCATTGCAACTTAACTGCAATTTGGATATTAATAAGTTTTGCAGCAGTTTACTAGGTACTCGTGGAAAAGAAACAAATGGTGTTGTAATTAAATGTTTAAAGGAACAGTTTAAACTATCAAGATTATCAAATAAATGTGAAAAGGAAATGGCTTCAATTCTAAGAGAACAAGCTTTAAATATTAATTTAAACCCATTAATAAGGTAAGGATTTGATATTATAAAACTTTATTTTCTGGTTTCACCCTTATATTATTATAGTAAGAAACTGATTCTAAGATATTTCTATTTTTATTCATATTTATGTTATTCATAAATATACAGATTTGTTACATTCAATAGTATCAAAACCCTAGTACCCTAGGTAATTTTAGCGTTTTTGACCCTTTTTCATATTGCTCATTTGCTGCAACAACGTCATAACTAGGTTATTAGAGTCCGCCCGTTTAGTAAAGAAGCCACCGACGTCATCATTATCTGCGCGAAATCCCTATATCTCTCTTTCAATCTCGGCTTCGTGGGCTTTCGGATCGTAACCATGAGAGTAGGCATTTTAAAGTTTTAATTTTAGAATTTAAATAACATTTTAAATGCAGGTTAAGAGAGTAACAGAAGATATCGCGCAGATAATGTTGACTTTGGTGGCTTCTTTATTAAATGGGCATTTTTGATGAGATGTCTAGGTAGTATTGTTAAAGCAAAACTAAGCTCTTTTTGGAAATAGAAAAAAAAGAATTAATATATCTACTGAAAAATATTATTTTTGAGTTGTTGTAGCAAATTAGCGATATGCCTTTAAAGTTTGAACTCTGGACAATGGATAATGTTCTTTTAAACGCTGTACAGTTAAATTAAAGGCACTGAAAATTCAGGAAGTTATGATAGTTACCTTTTTCTGATTATTTTATTGTTCCTAAAAAAGGTGAAAACCAGCAACACGTGCATCTTACAGAGATTAAATAAATAATTATGTTTATTGTATTTTTGTTGAGAAATGAGCAATATTACAACATTGGGTGTTAGTCTGGTCAAATAGACCAAATCGTCGGTATAAAGGTAAAAGGCACTAAGTAACATTTTTCTCAAAAATTAGTTAAGCATACCCAAGTTATTTGCGGTAATAGTTCATCATATGAACCACTCAAAACTGCCCTTAAGTAAAATATTAAATTTCAAAACTTCCTAAGTAACTTAAAAAGTTAATAAATAGTATTGCGTATATGTCACTTTGTGATTTTTTGGATGCACAATCGGTGGTGTATTAAGTCAAACCATTAATTTAGTTTAAGTTTAGTGAGCCAACAATTTTTTCTAGTGTTTTTATGTGCACTTATATTACTATATTTATGCACTATATGGTAAAATTACTAGGTTACCAAAGGGGTAAAATTCACTAAGTACGAAACTTATTTCTGACGTTTTTTGTTTTTTTGTAAAAATCAGAAGCAACTCTATAAAATCCATTACTTTTGATAGCAATATAAAACATGATAGCAAGGGCTTTCCTTTTTTTTCAAATCAAATTTTATATAAAATTGCTGATATCTCCAAAACATAAAACTGTTACTTAGTTAGTTTTACCTTTATACCGACGAAATAAAAGTGAAAGTACATAAATTACGTTCAAGCGGAAAACGAGTAAAAAGTAAAGTTGTTCAAAACGATTAAAAATAATATTTCAAAACTCCCACTCATTCCAGTACTTGGAAAAGAAATACTCGAGGTCATGGGTGAAAAAGGCATAAAACATGAGAAACGGTAAGTTTCATCATAAAATTACTTTAATCAAAAATTGTAGAACTTAAAATTATCTACAAACTTTTTTTTCTTAATAGTCACCGTTTCTGAGATATAACAATTGAAAAAGTTGTAACCGTCATAATATGCATAAGTACGCTGTGTCGTACGTACAGGGTGTCTCTAAAAGGTGAGGTACCACAAATTCCTGAGACGATCTAACCTAACTTACCTGTGTGCAATAGTGGATGATTTTTCTAAAGCAGGGTGTCAAATATGTATTCTGGCTTTTCTTTTTTTTTTATAAATAATTTTCTTAATAATAGGTTTTGGGAGGTGAAAATTAGAATTTGTTATCAATTTTATATCTCTAGAGAGCACCACCTGCGGTATCTTGAGCAAATTAAAATAGAAATCCATTTTTTAAGCCACTCTGTATGTAAAGTTTAGATAAAAATTCTTATTCTAACCTTTTTACATAAAAATGTTATACGTGAAAAAAGTTGATTTAGGCGGCAGTTGTTAAGATATTTGGATTCAAAAATCCATTTTCTGTATGGCCAGGTCTAAGCTATACAGGGTGTTTTAGAATAAGATACTAATATTTAGGAATGTGAATTCTTAGGTGATTCTAAGAAGAAAAGTTTAAGTAAACCTGTGCCCTAAATGTCCCAACTTTTGGGATACAGGGTTGATTTTTTTAATAAACAAGCTTTTAGGACATACGTTAATTTAAATTTATTTTAAGATTCATACTCGTAAAGAGCTTATTTTAAAACACCCTGTATAGCTTAGACCTACCCATACAAGAAGTTATTTTTTAGACCCAGATATCTGGAAAACGGCTGCCTAAATCAATTTTTACCACGTACACCTTTTTTTAAGAATATGTTGAAGAGTAAGAATTTTTATCTAATTTTTAACACCCCTTATCTTCGAAAGGTATGTTAACTTAGATCGATATATTTTAGCGTCAGGAATTTGTGTTATTTATCATTTTTTCTCACCTTTTTACTGTACGGTACTGTGGCGTATTATATCTTAGAAACGGTGGCTCTTGAGAAAAGGTATTGATACCTTTTTATGGATAATTTTATGATCCACAATTTTAAGGTTTCAATAATTTTACTCATTTTCAGCTTGATCGTAATTTATGTACTTTTAAATGTCTAATTCGACCGAACTTGTATGTAATTACCGCATCATTAGAATGTACGAGTATATTAGATCAATCTTACCTATTAAAGGTACGCGCACATACGTCGGCATCGGATGGACGGTAAGGATTGAAAAAATAGTTTTAGGTAAGGTTCCGTATGTTAACCAAGATTACCAATCGGTAAAGAGCGGTTTGACAGCGGTAATACCGGTGACATCAAAATGTTAAGAAACCGCGTTTCATAATCTAACCAGATTTCATGAATGGTAAGGTTACGGAACGGGAACCGAAAAACCAAGACCCGTGGTTAACTTACGGAACGTCACCTTGGTGAAATTAAATGAAGCAGTGCACCCATGTGCGGGCAGTTGACACAGGATTTAAAAATCCCGCCAGATTATAGCAAGTTTAATTAAACTTCGGTCATTACCGTTTCATATGTTCGATACAGGTCAGTAATTGCGATATTTGACAAGAATTTAGGCCGATTTCTACCGAAGGGATTTAACCAAGTAGTTTTATACCCCAGGTGAAAAGGCGCTAACTTTTAATATTTACCTTTGGTTTACCCATAACTCGCATGTGCGTGTGTGTGTGTTTAATTTCACTAAAACTATTTTTTCGATCCGTACCGTCCGTCCGTCCGATGCCGACGTATGTGTGCGTACCTTAATACCCCTTTAAAGGCAAAAAGTGCCACAGCACGCTTGGTTAATTGTTGGGTAGCATATTTCCATTGTCTTTTACGACGTATTTCTTATACAATGTGTTCCAGGATAGGTGTTACAAGAGGACAAAAATTGTTGAATTTTTTGGAAAAACTGTTTGCATAGTCGAAAACTTAGAAATACAAAATTTTACTCCGATTTGTATTATACAGGGCAAGTTATAACTGAACATATGAAAAATGTCCACGAGTTAACTACTTTTATTTTTTAAAATAAAACAAAATGGTATAAGTCAATGTTGTAGAGAATTAAATTTTATGTCAAAGTTTGACGTTAAACTTAAATAATGGACAAAAAGAGGCAAAATAAAAAAGTTTAATCTTTTCTACAAATTCGCTGCCTTATGCCAAGTACTTTAAAAAGTGTTAATCCGTAATGGAAAAAATTGACAAAAATATTTTTTTACTTTTATTCCTAAACTTTAAATTTTGACATACCATTTAATTCTCTAAACCATTTACTTATACAATTTTGTCATCTTTTTAGAAATAAAGGTACTTTAACTCTTAGTCATTTTTCATCTTTTTAGTTATAACTCATCCTGTGTATTACCAATCGTAGTAAAATTTTTGGTCCATTGGTCCTCTTGTAACACCTATCCTGGGACACACTGTAGATTACTTCTTAGTTCCTTTTACTTTTAAGTAGTTTCTTAAAAGTTATATGCTGCGGAATTATTGGTTCTAAACACTATACATTAATTTGACAATATTTAAGGACGGTGTGCAAATATGAATTACTAACTATCTGCAAAAATCACGAAGGAGATGACGCAGGTGATACCGAAGAATGTTTGAAAGATGCTTTGCTTGGCAGCCGAATTCAGACACCTGAATGCAAAGTTGAAGTAGCAAATATGATTGAAGAGTCTCAAGCAGATATTCAAGTTGATCCTTTGCTACAGCAAGCTTGTGCACTTGATTTGCTTAACTTCTGTAACGATATTCCTCAAGGCAATGGTAGACGTAAGTATAATTAAAAATTTACTAAATATCTGTTTCTGAGAAAACAATCTAACCCCAATGGATACAGGGCTCCTGTAAGGGGACGTGCTACACGTGCATGGTACGCAGGCGTAATACCAAAGGAGTGATAATCCACTAATATAGGCTTGTCCGTTTACAGGGGCACCGAATAAATATGTTTTTAGCGATTCTAGATAAATATCTTAAAGTTTAAAAATATTTTGCCTTAGGATTTGAATTTAGAACCTTAAATATACATAATTACCTATAAGTATATCACACTTTAATGTGCGTTCAAATGTTTCATTTAAGCAAAGACAATTGTAGTTTTACTATAGACCCCAGAACAATGCTAAATTTTTGGTCATCAGTTTGAACGCTGGTTTGGCTGAATTTATGAAGCGGCAAATTATACGTACTGTTTACGTGTGTACTCGATGGATACCCGCTTCATAAATTCCACGAAGCGAGCGTCCAGGCTGATGACCAAAAATTTAGCATTGTTCTGGGTGTCTATAGTAAAACTACAATTATCTTTGATTTAAGTAAGTTTTTTATTCATTTTCAGATATTAATTGCCTTAAAATTATGCTGGATAATAATAAAAATATTTCACCAAAATGTAAAAACATGCTTAGGAAAAGGTTGGAGATGTATAAAAATGCTGCCCAGGTAAGCATATTCGTTACTTAATTTGATTTTCGAAATGTACCATCGTGCCGGAGAAAACACTGGGACATTAGAATTCAGGTAGGATGGTGTCTCCTGGTCTATACGAAATCGCATTGGCTATGACAACACCAAAACATAATACTCGAATAGACGGAGAGAAAACCAGATTTTGTTGTCCCAGTTTTTTTTTGCAGTACGATGGAACATATACATATTTAGGCAGACTACATACTTTTTAGTAATGTGGGCGAATATTCTACAAATTACAGAAACATTTATAACGACAGGTTTATTACATGGTCGGTTAGTAAGATTTCTTGGAAACGCCTTAACCCATCATTATAAATTTTTAACTTAAGTTTCTAGGTATGTTTTTTAGAAATTAATCGAACGTTTTTCTCTTACCAATAAATGTTTTCCATTTTATAAAATAATTTAGTGCAAACATTTTTGTCAAACATGGATTTTTTTGGGAAACTGCGACTTTTCCAAAAAAACGATAGGAGTGGCTATCGTTGTGGTATACCACTTTTGCGTGAAACAACAGCCATTCCTATCGTATCGTGACTTTGTAATCCCTCTGCAGCTTCCAAAATAAATATTTTACTAAATAAAACGAATATAAACCCAATTTAAATAAAAATATCATAATATACATTCAATTTTCACTTAAAGGTAGTAGTACCATCCGAAAATTCTATATTTTTGTGTACGTTTTAAAGGCACTACAATACAATGACCCTTAAAATTTCAAGTCAATTAACCACGTAGAATCTAAGTTCAATTAAAAATTGGATATTTAACACGAATGGTATACGCTCTTTGTAGTTCTAAATGTCTTAATTATAAAAAAACCGTCAGATACTTTTAAAAAACTAACAGTCTTTAAATTGATTTGTTTTGAGTTCAAAAATAGATCCATCTAACTATGAATAAATAAACGATTTAAGTTCAACAATTTATAAGAAAGTACATACTAGCGAGTCAGACAGAAACAACTTGGCAACTCTGTAAGCGAATATAGATAAAAATGTAAATACAAACCAGTATGTATTTTTACAGATCGATCTATACCTAGTGTACACTAGACTACGATTCAGTCTACAATAAATCTATTGTTGTGCATAAGAGACATTGCCGGATCAAAACTTACAAACATAATATGTTATGT
Source organism: Listronotus bonariensis (assembly GCA_014170235.1). Classification (NCBI taxonomy): domain Eukaryota; kingdom Metazoa; phylum Arthropoda; class Insecta; order Coleoptera; family Curculionidae; genus Listronotus; species Listronotus bonariensis. Next base: position 103,860 of record JACEGR010002403.1, read on the forward strand.
TTTATTTAAACGACTTTTATATTAGTTTTTAAGTTTTTTTTTTGTACTATTTGGGCACTGCCTGTAATGTGGGTTAAATAAATAAATAAATTATAGTATTCGTGATGAGTAACGTCTCAACGGGTACAGTCTTGCATAAAAATTATCGACTACCTAGCTACAAGCTCGTGTACTTTTATAGCGCGCATAAGCTAAATTTTTCAGACAATATTCTACCATGACAACTACCTTAAGAAATTAGAAGGTCATTTCAAGGATATCTAGTTTATAACCCTTCATAATGTAGTTACTAAGGTACCGTGTGTGTCTTGACGATACTTAAATATTTGGGGGTTTAGAGGTGAAGAGAACAATTTGCATCTACCATAATATAAGGTCTTCTCAAGAGAGTTGCGTATAACCCCTTAAAATATAGATACTAACTTACCGTAAGAATAATCTGCAGACAGAATGTTCAGAGGCGGATACTTTAAGATTGAAGGTCCTGTGAAGGAAATATCTGCATTACACTGCCTTCTAATAAACGCCTAGAGACTGGCTTGAGCAAGTAATAGTATATACAGCAATATTATGGATGGGTGTGATTGTGTAAGAGGAAATTGTTAATAAGAAGAAGAAATAGAGTTGTTAGCAGTACTAAGTACTGGAGAACCAAGACCTTTTCAAATCGTTATTACCTATTGTTGTTGCTATGAAACATTTAGGTTACGGCATTAATTTGGTAATACGTCGCTAACTGTCATCTTACAATATTTCTTCATAAAAAAATAAATATTAAAAATATACATACATTCAATTTTGTTTTCTTTTTCCTTTAAATTAATTTGTTAGCAAACGAAAAAAGTAGATCAGTATATACTGTCATATACACACAGGGTGTCAGAAAAGGTAAGGTCGTAAATGATAGGTATGATACAGTGAGCCAAAATGTAACTTTATATATAAAAATGTTATATCGCGCGTAGGAAGTTACTGACCTTTAAAGTAAAATAAAAAACATATTTTAATTATCACTTTAACCACAGTACCAATGATATTTTGGCGACTAAATAACCTTATATAGTCCAAGATCCCAGTGCCCCCAGACCTAACTCATTTTCTCAGAAATAATCATATAATAATCAAATAATGTAGTGCTAGTACATACCAGGCGTGTATGCATATTTTCTAGCTTAAGCCGACTGCGACGGCCAATTTACAGGTACCAGGTACTAAAGGTAGATAAAAATAGTACTTTCTTTTCTTAAAATCCTAGCGTTGATTTTTATGTATATTTTAGAAAATATTATTAAAAATTCATAATTAATACTCGTCTGATACCAGACCCATTTCGGCGGCCATAATATATACCAGGCGCTTTAAAACTTCAAAAAAATTGTAACTTTACTTACAATCTCAGTCTTGATTTTTATATATAATAAGGAAACAAATTCAATAATAATTTTTGCAAGGAGCCAGACCGTCAGAGAGGCCTAACACTCCCCCGGGCACACGCAAAGGCTTGCTATGTATATGAACGCGATCGTGATTTTAGATAGTTTTATAAAATTTGTTATTAATAATTTAATTAATAATCTAATCGGTCTTCGGTTATAATAAAGAATAATTTTTATATTTATTAATACCAATAATTACCACATTATTAAATATAGTGTGTCCCAGAATAGGTGTTACAAGATGACAAATGGAACATTTTTAAGTGTTTAAACGTCCTTTTTGGAAAACTGGTCTCATGGTCCAAAACTAATAAATACCAAATTTTACTTTAATTGGTTTTATACAGGGCAAGTTATAACTAAAAATATGAAAAACTCCCAAAAGTAAAGTACTTTTATTTTTTAAAATAAAACATTATTGTATAAGTAAATGTCGTAGAGAATTGAATTTTAAGTCAAAATTAAAAGTTAAAGAATTAAAGTAAAAAAATATGTTTGTCAATTTTTTACAATTTGCATTGACTTGACTTGATTGGCAATTAAAATAAAATTATTATTTTTTCAAATATCGCTCTCTTTTGCCGATTATTTAAGTTATAATGCGTAATGTAAATAATTAATAAAAAAAATTTTTACTTTCATGCTTTAACTTTTAATAATATATTGTTCTATTTTTAAAAATAAAGGTAGTTTACTTTTGAGGATTTTTAGTTATAACTCGCCCTGTATAATACCAATCAAAGTAAAATTTGGTATTTTTTAGTTTTGGACCATGAGACCAATTTTCCTAAAAGGACGTTTAAACACTTAAAAATGTTCTATTTGTCATCTTGTAACACATATCCTGAGACACTCTGTATATTTTTAATTATGGGGTAATTATTGGTATTAATAAATGTAAACATTATTCTTTATTATTACTGAAGACCGATTAGTAGACCAATCGTTTATTAATTAAATTATGTAATAACAAATTTTATAAAACTATCTACAATCACGATCGCGTTCCCCTACTATAGCAAGCCTTTGTGTGTGCCTGGGGAAGTGTTAGGCCTCTCTGATTGGTCTGGCTCCTTGCAAAAATTATTACTGAATTAGTTTCCTAAGTAATATATATAAAAATCAAGACTATGATTGTAAGTAAAGTTACATTATTTTTTTGGAAGTTTTAAAGCGCCTTGTATAAATTGTGGCCGCCGAAATGAGTCTGGTATCGGAAGAGTATTAATTATGAATTTTTAATAAAATTTTCTAAAATATACATACAAATTAGCACCGAGATTTTAAGAAAAGTAAGTACTATTTTTTTTGCCTTTAGCACCTGGTACCTGTAAATTGGCCGTCGGCTTAAGCTAGAAAATATGCATACACGCATGGTATGTACTAGCACTACATTATTTGATATATTTTATTTCTGAGAAAATAAGTTAGTTCTGGGGGCCCTGGGTTCTTGCTCTAATACTAACGCTTCTTTCCATAGGAAAACGATTGTTCAGTAACTTTAAGTTTTATCTATGCATTTTTGACAGGGATGAAAAATTTTACATTCGGCTTTGACCTTTTGATTCCTTCATCTTTTTTCTTCAAAAACGGTAAACCTTATTTAAATCCGATATCTTGTACCGCTTTTCATAAAATCGCATTTTAAGGGAAAATCCCTTTAGAATTAAAAAATAAATCTATTTTGTTTTTTTTCCACATTTCGAAGATATAATACCCAAAGAATGTACCGATCAAAAAAGAACTCGAAATAATTAATATTTGTGTTTGAGTTATCGCATAATAGTTTTTAGTTTTTGCATTAAGAGTATTTACATGTTGAAGCTTTAAACGCGATTATCTCGAAACTACATTTTCAAAAACTGCTCGTATTGTAGCTCAAAAAGTTTTCGACCGATTTCGATGAAATTTTGGAGTTTAATCTCGGTAATATTATCGAAAGGATATGCCTAAATTTAAAAAGGTAGTGTGTAAATATATATATATATATATATATATTTATATATATATATATATATATATATATATATATATATATATATATATATATATATATATATATATATATATATATATATATATATATATATATTTGGTCAAATATGTCGAAAAAGGGGTCGAAAATTCGAACTTTAGTGTAAAAATTTTTTAATTTACGCTTTGCGTCATCCTTCCCCTTAATATGCCAGTAAAAGAATGTCACTTGTTAAATATTTTTCTGTTCGACAGCAAAAAAGTGACAACTGCAGCATTTTTGGATGTTATGAAAAATAGGCGTTCGAAGATTCTTAATAATACCGCTATTTTGTTGGTCATCCCAAAGATTTTCTTTTTATTCAGAACTAGAATGCCGTACCAGAATTATGTCAAATTTGAAAATCATTAGATTATTTTATCCTCTCTAAAAAATTATAAAAATACCTGTTTTCGTACTTCTAAAGGGATTCTCCCCTTAAATACAGACACCATCATTTTGTAAGTAAAAATTCCATTTATTTGAGAAAATCATTAAAATATGGCAAAATTATTAAAAACAGTTTTTTATCTATAATATAAAGTTTAAAGAGCTCACAAACACCGCTAACCAGAACAAACGAAGCGCGATAGAACTTTTTTTTATATGAAGTACTAACATGATTTTGGCTCACCATATCACCCATATTATTTACGACTTTACCTTTCCGGACACCTTGTGTATTTTATTAAAACTTATTTTTAGCTGGCTCCACCTGCGCCCCCTGAAGATCTAGGACAACTTTATAATCAAGTTGTTTCCTCACCTTCGAAGCAGTATTTCTTCCTCATCGTATTAACGTTTCTGGGCACCATCTTTATAGTTGGTATGTTATGTGGCAGGTTAAATCGAAGAAAATATATGCTGCTAAAATCCAAATGATTGTGGGACATATATTTTTCTTTAATTTAAGTTGTGTAAATTTTATATAGTCGATCAGTTGTAAAGGTATTACTGCCAGTTTACAGTCAATACCTATGCTTGTCCATGCTGCCTTTTATAACAGCGTAGGACCAACTTCGATTTTGACGAAATTTGGCATATGGGGTTTTTGGGGCGCTGATCACGAATCTGAACAAAATTCCAAATACTGACCACAAAAGTATTTTTACCGAATAAAAAACACGCAGATGTATTTGAATACTATTTGTATACCACCCCAATGTATTCTGAATACGACTCAAAATACCGATTATTAAAATACTACCAACTCTGAAATCAACCATAAGTTTGGAAATTAAGTACGGCTTTTCTGTTTCCTTTGGTAAAATTTCATTTTTTATTATTTTTTAAATTTGCAAAACTGTATTGTCTAGATTGTATTTTCGTGTTTCTTTTAGTAACTACTTGTGTGGCTGTTGGCAGAGACTGCGAGTTTTATGTGGCATTGATTATTCAGGTAACAAGGGATAGTTCAAAGTTTAGAAGGGTCATCGTGTAGTACTACCGTGTTTAAAAAATGACGTAACGTACAATAAGTACAAGTTTCCGTACGTGGACATGACTAAAGGAAGGGTAAAAAATCAGCTCTTATAAATAGTCTTAGAGCCTCTTACAATAGACCGTTTTAAAGGTAATTGTTTTCTTTTTCAACTGAATATCCTATTGCCTATACCTAAAACTGCGTAGAAAAGGGTTACAGAACATTGTTTGCTAAAAAATAGGTTAAATTGCCGAAAAATGATGTAAGTGGCAAACTTTAAAAAACGTTTCTTGAATACTATAAACTCTGAAGACTTCTACCTAGCGTTATTTTGTAAAGGAAGGATGAAAGTTCCTTTTCTATAAACCAATGCCTATACCTCAATCCCCACAGAAAAAAATTATAGGGCAAAATGCAAAAAAATAAAAATAAAAACGTGTCTTTTCGTGTTTTTTTTTGCCTCATTTTTGAGCATATTTTTGTCAAAAATAATTTTTTTTTTCAATTTGGCAAGAGGTATTCGATGAAGAATTTAATTTCCTACAACTTTTCTGTTGCCTCCTACCTGGAAAAAGTGCGTAGTTTCGATCTAACCTCAAAAACTGAAAAGGGGCTGTTTTCACCCCGTTCTCAAAAACACACCCCTCTAAATGGTAGCACTACGCGGTTTTTCAATACCCTATAGTACCGTATAGGTACTACTTATACTTTTAATAAAAAAACCCTTATCCGGTCAATAGCGCAAAACCAGGCTTTCCTAATTTCATCGTTTATGGGGAAATAAAATGTTGTTTGATAACCCTCTGTTTTAATATAACTTGGGAAATTCGTTTTGCAGCCCGAAACGCAACACGTTCGCACGCCGTACGCACCAACTATACGCGCACATTTAAACGTAAAAACAACGATTGACATATTGCCACTGGACCAATTTTTTAAATATAACAATTAATTACTTATTTTTTCTTTATATAATAAATACACGCTACGTCTTTTAAAAACAGAAAAAACCTTTTAAGCAATCGTTTAAACTTGTTTCTGTTTACTTCTAAACATTACTTGACATTCCTACTGTGCTGGGTATATTATTACCAATATCATCATTAAAAGAGCTTTAAGAAAATACCACATTAATTATATTCAAATTAATTAGTTTCGGAAATTATACCATCTAAATATGATAATCAGGTAATTATTAAATTACCGCCCTTTTGTTGTAGGTTACGCGGTATTAACTTTATATTTTAGAGTTATAAAGTACTCGTCAGGAGCTTTAAAATGATGTGCCACAAGCCCCATTTTCCATGTCCTTTTTTTTCCAAAATGGCGCAGAACTGTCATCTTGGCATTGATATATCAAAAAATAAAATTCATTCCTTGTTCATATACTGGGGACGGACTTTACCTCCCCACTGTATAAAGGAGTAAAATAAACTTTGGTATTAAAAATTTAAATTATGTTGCGCTCACTGAGATTTTTAATATTGGATGCCCATTTGATTCTAAAAACCTTTTTTATACACTTAAATTATTAAAAATAAAGTCAGTTTTCTCTTGGTCTTTTTTTACATTTTTGTAGCTAAAAAGCAAAAGCATTTGCCATAAATGACTTTTGAAAGATTATTTTTGATTCATTTGTGCTATCGAAAAGTTTTCCGTGAACCTACTGTAGACAGAACTAATCAGGGGATTAGATTAGATTAGCTTATTAGTGTATTGGTAGGGTCGGGCTGTGACGAATTTTTCAGTTAAAATTATAATTTCCAGATCAGAAAGAACGGTTAAGAAATTAAAACAAAACTAAAAAACTAGAGTGTTCTTATTTGTTTTGTCTGGTTAGTACATGTACTGTAGGTACTATCGCAATACGTTAGTGATCTATCCTTTAAACTTTAAAGTGTAAAGCATTGTTTTGCTACAAAATAGAGTAATAAAACTAAATAGTTTATTATATATTTTTTATTATTTACCACAAAATAAGTATCTCTCAACATCTAGAATACTTTGTGCCTACATGTGCAATAATGTTTTGTTTTTTCATATTTTTTTAATTTTTGGATTTGAAATCCTTGATAAATATGGACAAGCATAGTTATAAAAAGGCTTTAAAAGTAATTTTAAGGGACAAATTTGTGATACTATACAATTTTGTTTTACGATTTGCACAGTGGCTTGTGCTGACTGAAAAGTATTGTGTTTGTGTAATAATATTTTAAAACGTTTTATTATGTATAAAATTAATCTTGTATCTAACTGCTGTACAAAATAGATTATTAAAATTTTATTGTGTTGTGTTGTAGTTTTATTTTTTGTAAAAGATAATACAGGTCACTAGATTGCTTCCTTGCAAAATGTATGATTTTTTTAAAAGATGTCGGCTTCATAGGCAAGTAAAGCAACAACAAAGCGGAACCGATGCGAAAGGAGACGGTCTAACGCGTAGAGAACACTAACAGGTAGAGAATATACAAAGAATGCAACTAAACAAGATGACGCACCGGGCTTGCTTTGCTTTACTGGCCTATTTACCTTTTGGTTTGGCTGAAGTGTATTCTGTTGACGGATACTCGCTCGATAAATCCCACTACTCGAGAGTCCATATGTTTTTGTTTTGTATAAAAAATGATTGTTGATTTATATGCAAATTAAACGGTGATATTTGCCTTCTTGTGGAATAGTCTCATCATCCAAGAAAAAAAAATTAGGCAAAATATTTCTCTTATATTCAAGTTTGTTGTTTTTGGTTATTTCGTTCATGAAATTTTTACAAAATCATTCGTCTGGCCGGTCGCTATTTTGTTGTAAATGTCATTTGCAAAATTGCCAAGCAACAAACTTGTATACAATTGGAATAATTTACCAGCAACATTTTCTCTCTTATGATATTTACAAACAAAAATCCTTATGTTGACCTTAAAAATATGAACAAAATATTATTTGGCTTTTCTCCAGAATAAAATTAAACAGTTTATTTAACATTTTAAGAAAATTAAAACTTTTATACATTATGAAGAACTATTCTGCTCTTACACAATATAATAAAAGTTATTATAACTTTAAAAGAAATAAATTATTATTATTTTATTTCTTGTATATTTCTCTTAATTTTTTTAAAAATATCTAAATTGGTGTACAAGTTAAAAAAAAACGATAATTTTTTAAAATAACCCTGTAGTTCAAAAACTAAGACTTTTATGTATTTTGTTTTGTAGAATCCCCCTTTAAAGTTTGTCGGTAGACCTACTGGACAACCTGTATATCACACCTCTCGGTTGACCTGTCAGGTACTTGTGCTCATCGAATACGCCTGCCATTTTTTTTCAAACTTTACTATGAATGAACCAAACCGTATACAAATTTTAAGCTTGCAGCGACAAGTTTTTTTCTAATCTACACTCAAAAATATAGGGGTTGATGACGTGCAGAGTTGGTGTTTGCAAGGTGACGGTTGTCGTACTTCTACAGTTATATTCATAAAAAGGCATATATGGACTGGAAAGAGAAACACCTTGCAATATTTTCTATGTAAAACCGGCTTCTAAATCTGGCTATTAGAAGGAGGTTAACACAGGTTATAGGTTTTTAAAAATGTATAAGATTAGCGTCGAGCGTGAACATAGATTAAAATAAATTAAATTAAAATTAATAAAATCTTTTAAGTAAACACTTATTGGACATATTAAGCCTTTTCAATTTCAGATAATTATTGACATGGCATATTTTACTGACAAAGTCAAAATTTGTTAAACACTAGATATTAAAAAAAAAGAGTACACGGCAATGTTTTCTTTTATTAAAAACCTATGACATTTAATAACCTTCAACAAAAATCAGTAAATAAAAGGTCAGTAGGGGTGTGCGAATATCGTTCGAATCGAATTGAGAATTCGACGAATAATTCGAAAAACTTCGATAATTCGAAAAACTTCAAATAATTCGAAAAATTTCGAATTATTCGAAATATTTCGAATAATACGATATTTTTTTAAATAATTTACGAATATTGCGAATTATTCACTAAATATCAAAATATGAATGAATTCTTTGTTTTATCAAATTGAGATTCCATAACATCGGGCATCAAAATATTCTACTGACCCCTAATATCCTTTTTGATTAATGATCCGAAGAAGACAATTGCTCAATTTTAATATATATTTATCAGTCAGTAACAAAACATCTAAATACTATTATACTAGCAAGAGATCTTTCCAATTCATTTTACCTTTTATACATTTTAATTCACTTTTGAAAAAAAATGTGAGATAAAGGTTATACACACACACTGATAAAAAAATTAACGTGTTTCAAGAGCTAAAATCTGTGACTTAAGAACACCATCCGGGAGAAAATGCTTTTCTTGAATCAAAAGAATAAAATTCTGGATCTAAGAAAAATATTTCAGAACAAGAATAGTTTTTAGCTGAAAAATTAAATTTTATGGTTTAAATAAAATGTATATTATTTGACAAATTTATATTTTAATATCCTCGAAAATTCGCGAATACTACAACAATTCGTAATAATTCGAAAAAATCGAGTTATTATCCAACTATTCGATTTTTTTTTTGAATTATTCGGAAACTTTCGAATAATTTGAATTTACGAATTATTCGATTCAAGTTTCGAATCGAATATTGATATTCGATTTAATACGAGGAATTATTCGCACACCCCTAAAGGTCAGTTTTACGCAAACATAAGGCAGGTCACTTTTCTTTTAATACTCTTACGACTTTTTTTTAAATATAACTGTATTACTTATCACTACAGAAATTTTTAGCCTTACAGGCACACCGTTACTCGAAGGGTTCACGAGCTTTTTGACTATTATGTTTTTATTATTACTACTTTCTTCCATTGTCTTTATTTTTAACTGATACACGACGTTTTGGATGGTATCTATCTCCAACTGTTGAAGTTTTACGTTACGTTTTATTGAAAACCTTGTATATTTGTTAACCATCCGTCAATGTTTCTTGGTCTGTCAACATATTGCATGTTGGTTTTTTGATTTATTTATTAGAAATTACCAAATAAAATGCCGCCATTCAAGGTAAATTTATATATTTTTAAATTAATTTATTAAGTAAATGGGATTTATAAAAATAAACAACATGTCAATAAATACCATTAAACACGATTTTGCAAGATACCTATTAATATATAATAATATACCCTTAAATACGAAATTTTTTAATTCCACGAAGTTTTCTTTAACGTTTGGTATGATATCGACATTGGCACAACTCAAAAAACAATCTTAAAAAAGATTAAAAAATTTATTGTTTCACGGGTAGGTACTTGTAATAGTTAGCTGGGAAAATCTACATATAAAAGCAAAGACGTATCATCTTTAAAAAATATACAAATTTTTTCAAAACATTAAGGGCAGATTCTACTATTAAAAATATTAAATAAACTTTATATAAACATGTTTCCAGAAATGCAATGTTTCCCAGATATAAACAGGGCGTTAATGGGGCGTTCTACTTTTTACCGACAATTGAGTGTTACATTTTTGGATTTATGAAAAAATCAAAGTGGATATTCTTTCATAAAATATGTATATTTTAAATTGTTGTCTAGTTATCCAATATTTCAAAAACGTCGAATACAGTAACTTTTTATTTTATATCTTTTATTTATTTAAAGTTTTATCACAATAGTAAGAAAAATAAACACTTCAGACACAAAAAGAAACAATATTAGGAACTAGTAAAATTAACTTTCTAGATTTTTTTAAACTTTGTTAAAAAAGAATATAAGTATTTATTATCATCATACTTGATTTATCAGAATTCTAATTAGAAATATATAAAAAATAACGTTTAATACCACTCTGACACATTTTTGGTCATTAAGACAACAAAATTTAAATATTTTGCAAATAATTGAAATAAACTTTGCTAAACTTTTGACCAAGAGGGAGGGGTAACAGTATTGTTGCTTCGTGTGGAAGGTCAAACAGCTAAGTCGCAGTTTTTTTGAATAATGCGTGAAGGAAGATAGCAAGAAAAACATATTACAAGCCGTACCCAACGATAATTTTTCTTTATTAAATAGTATAAACATTTACGTTTATTATGTAATGATTAATTTAACAATAATATTTCAGAACTTAAATACATAATTTTATATTAAATGGTTCTACATGTTTTTTTTAAGCGAGAGCATTTTGTAACACTAGGCAGCGCAAAGAGACACATTTTATTTGTATCTTAAACACCTCCGTTACACATTTCGAATACTATTTTACAATGATTTTGTACAGAGCAAGTACAATAAAAATATAATTTTAGTTTTTATTGAAATGACTTTAAGGTCCAGAAACAGCATATGAAAATAAAATTTAAGAACCTGCAATTTTATACGAATACCGCTATTTTATCCTGAGGAGACACGTCATTGTCGGTAGCAAAGTAGAACGGCCCTAATTTAAAAAATCGATATTTATGTCGCAGTGGTATTTGCAGCAATAAAAGTCTAATCTAGCTTTAACTTGATAAGGTTTATTCAGTCCAGTGGCGTCTCAAGCGGTATTTAAACCAATATTTTTGACAAGAAAATATACGCTACTGACTTTTCTGAAAATTTTATATTTTATTTGGATTAAGCGAAGTAAAAATGCAGTTTTTTAGCGCCCTAGTTTTTTTTTAGTTTTTGAAAAAAATAAAATGCTCCTAATTGCATACCCCTGGACTACACAGAAAACATAGAAAAATTATTGGAAATTATTTTAAATATTATTTGATAAATAATTATATAAAATTTGTAACACACACTTTATTGAATATTATTAACATTTAAATTACCGAATTCTTTCCAAATTAAGTGTTTTTAAAAATGTTCCCATGTTTATTAGGTGAGTCAGAGACATGAAATTAGGCAAATTTTATTTTATTTTTCAAAAACTAACCAATACAAAAACCGTTCAAGGCGGAAAAAACCTGTTGTTTTACTTGCTTAATCTAAACAAAATTTAAAATTTGCATACATTTTTTTGCCAAAAATATTGTTTAATTTCCTTTTGGGACTTCACTGGACTGAATAAATTTACTGAAGTTAAGGTTAAATTAGCCTTTTAATGGTACAAATAATACTCTCAAATTTTAATAAAACTGAATAGGGAATATTTAAGATTATTACCCTAAATATTCCTTATTCAGTTAAAAAAAAATTGTTAAACTTTAACACCCTGTATCTGGAAAAGCAATGAATTTCAGGATCTATGTTAATATTAACTTTAATATTTTTAATAGTAGAATCTGCCCTTATTTTTTTAACAACATTCTGTTACACCCTGTATATTTTTGTTAGATCTAAAATATTTATACTTAATTTTTAATGTACTGACAAAAAGTCCGGCATCAATATCATAAAGAACAGGGATGGCGAACCAATAGCACGCGACACAATTTTTTGGCACGTCACTGATTACAAAATTAATTGTGTACTACAAAAGGAAAATGTGAAGTAGGTATTTTTTTGATTATTTTTACAATAATTACAAAGTAAAAATTATTTATGGCACGTCTATGACCTCATTAAATATTTTCTTTAGAAAAATGTCACGTTGATACGTAAAGGTTCGCCATCCCTGATATAGAACATCGGTAAGGTCTGCTTCTCCTCGGAACACTAAAAATACGAAGACAAAGAGAACATCATTTCCTTTAAATAAAGCAGTTTACTTTTTTAACATTTTTATTTTGCTGGTTCATTACGAAGTGGCGTATCTCAAAAATACGAAAATTGGCCCAATCCGATATTACTATGTAAGTACTAAGAAAAAAGAAGGTTGCTTGTACTTTGGGCACTATAAATTAGGAAAAACACCTAAACAAAAAAGTATTTTATTGGTTTAAAAAGTCAGTAACCTTAGATACCACAATAAATAATGTATTTTATTGTTTATTGGTTTAAGTTAGTAACCGGAGTTACTTACTAGGTATTCATTATCAATATAAAGTGCGTAGTAGTACAGGTACTTACAACTGATTATAAGTAGCTTCTCGTGGGTCAGTTTTTTATTTAATCCATATTTATTTACATACAGCGAGTAAATTAAAAGTCCTTCCCCCTTTATCTTTTGAATGGTACAAGATTTCGAGATCGGGTAAGATTTGGGTAAAAGGGTGTCACTTAAACTATTTTTTGGCAATAAAATAATTCCGGTCACGTGGTCTAGTGTCAAGGGGGCAGTAGCAACTTTTTTTAATGTAAAGGGGGTCAGGTATCATTTCGTTTCAACGGCCTTTTGATTCTCTATTCATCGCCGTTCTAGAATTACAAGTGTTTGTAGTTTAGCTCCAATTTGTACAAGGTTTTCATTTATATTTTGCCACCCACTTTTAACTATAACCAAGAAGGATAGAGAAAAACGTCCTGTAACAAAGTTTCGTAGTTTTTAATCTTTTATCTTTTGGTCATAAAACAGAAACAAATGAACATCAGAAACTGAAGAAAAAATGGGACCTTATTATGTCACCATAAAAAGATCTTTTAAAAGCTTTACAAAAATACCACATTTGATATGTCTATCTTTGATAGTTTTTAAAATATGAACACTTAAATTTAAAAATAGTAGATATAATGGAAATTATACCCAGATTTAAGTGGCCATATTTCCGAAACTATCAAAGGAAGACATATCAAATGTGGTAATTTTGTAAAGCTTTTAAAATATCTTTTTAATGGTAACATAATATACAGGGTGTCCCATTTTAAAAAAAAATTACCTATACATTTTTCTTGAGTTTTTGATATATACTTGCTTCTTTTTTGAGCTTAAAAGATAACAGATGAAAAAATATAAAACTTTTATAAATGACGTTTTTTTCTATTCTTCTTGGTTATAGTTAAAAGTGGGTGGCGAAATATAAATGAAAACCCTGTACATACCGTGCGGTTTTTAAAAGTTCTCTCTTTATAACTATTGAATAGGACACGATATAGAAGTCGGATAAAATTTAGGTAAAGGAGTGTTACTTAAACTACTTTATGGCACAAAAGTGATTCTGGTCACGTGGCTTACTGTCAAGGGGGCACTAGCAACTTTTTTTCAAATGGAAAGAAGGGTAATGTAGAACCTCGTTTTAAAGACCCTATAATTCTCTACTTAACGCCACTTTGTTTTTAAATTCGACCCAGCCGTTTCAGACTTATAAGCCAATCCCATTAAAACACCATTTTTATCACACTATTTAAGTGAAATTTCAAATGGTTTTAAGACTGGTATACCTGGACCGATTCTCTTAAACGAAGTATTGTTGAGTAGACAACCCAAGCAACACAGAATCCTCTAATAAACGTTTAATTACGTATATACCACTAGTATATTTTTAGTTTATTTCTAACCTTTAATATAGGTTAAAATGTCCGCCTAATATAGGTGTATTAATACTGCAGTACTATCCAAATTTTAGACGTTGAAAGTATACGTTTATTTATAATATAAAATGAGCAATTAAAAAGCGGTTTCTAATAAACCCTATAAATTGGTATATAATATACAAAACTGTAACGTTTACTAAACACGTTAAAAAGTCTTAAATTTTATACGTTTATATTTAGAATAAATTTTACGTTAAAAAAGCCATATGAAATAAATCAAATATTGACGTATACGAAAAACGTTTATTTTGTATGTATAATATACGTATATGTATTAGGTAATACATTCGTTTAGGCTTACTAAATCTAAAAAAAATAAAATAAATAAAATAACCAATTCTCAAATCAAAAGGACGCAACTGGTAACACTTAACACTGCACTCTAATAAATAAAAGTAATAAAAAACACAACAAAAACTGTATAGAACATAAAAAACAGTTGAAACTTAAAAAATTCTAGAATCAAACATAATAATAGAGTCTTTCACGTTTTGGCATTACGGTATCGCTGTTTGGACAGTTTAAGCCAGTCTTGGCATGCCTGTCCGATAGCTTTGTCTGTGAGTTCTCCGACAAATGCAGCTCCCTGCACCTGGTCCTTACCTTGAAATGAAATTTTGACCGCTTCTGTAAAAAAGAAAACCCAAAGTCACTAAAAAGTACAGGTGATCTTAGTGTTTTTTGCATAATAAATTAATTGTTAGGGTAGATTAAAGATACGCCCAAACCAACGCGGGATGCGGGAACGGGACGGGGGCGAAACGGATGCAGAACCTATTTCTACAGCGGGATATGAATATATTTACACCAACGCGTTGTGAATACATACATATATCCCGCTGTGGAAATAGGTCTCGCATCATAAAACAATACTCCTATATCCATGAGGAATATTTTGTGTCCAAATTCGTCCCGCTCCCGTCCCGTTCCCGCATTTTGCTGTCTTTATTGTAATTGATTGGTTTTGTTTGTATTATTTTTTAGGTCTGATAATGCTCTTAGGAGCGAAACACATGTCACCATTTAACGGTTAATTAGTAAAAAGTGTTAAGACCGAGACTTTTGTTGTTTTCTTTTGATATGTTATATCAGGTCTCTTTGAGAATATGGACGACTTCTTTCAACCCAAACATTTCTAAGAAAATTAAAAATAATACTAAAATAGTACACAATACGTAAATTAAAAGCGTATATATTAGACGTTTATAAATGGTGTATTAAAAACGTATAATAGACCATTAAACAACCAAAAGATATATTTCAATAATTTTTATTTTAGTGTACTAAAAATTAAAACAAAACAGAGGTGTAAGGTGCTTGACATTCCACCTAATCCAAGTATTTGAGCCATAATCATTCCTTATAAATAAGGTATAATAGGGGTTGAAGATCAAAGCAGAAAATTTCCGCAAAGGAGTTCAGCGGCATTTTTGCCGACTACATCAAATAAAACATCAACAATTCTTATCTAATATTATATGTAATATGTATAACTATTGAATTGATATGAGCGCAATTAAAATAAAAGGTAAAAGTAGGTACTTACTTTATTAGCATTCGGAAATACAATACACTGCACAATACCTCGCTTTCGGCGGCCATTGAATCTCCTTAAGTCACTTCGAAGTGTCGAAGGTTAGTTACAAGCCGAGGAGAAAAGCGACTGCCGCGCATCACGTGTCGTTATTGTAAGGCTGTTATTGGAATAATGCCGAACGGATGAGTAATTTTGTAAGATTATTGGTACGTTTACTTTTAGGAATTTTAGACAATATTATTTATATACAGCACAAAGTCAAATATTTGCAAATATTAACATCAAATTAAAATTATAAAAATATTATTACTAAACCAATGATATTATTGTCATAGAAGAATGATAATAATGATTTTAAAGCAATAATAGTTAGTTTTCTAATAAAAAATAATCTATAATAGACGTAGATTATGCTTTAGTTTCACACGTTGAAATTTCAGTAAATAGTAAGAAAAAAACGTTTTTAAAATACTCGAAAATAATAATTATTGCATGAGATTATCATTAATAGTTCCAAACTATAAACATATTTTTGTGCATTTTAAAACACGCACACATAAATGAGACCATAATATAAAGTAAAATATTTTAAAAAATTTTATGATATTAAGATAGATATGACATACGTTGAATATACGATTAAAATATGCACGTGTTTAAAAAATGTTTAATAGAGGTGTAATAAATATACCAAAACCAAATACACGACAATATCGTTAATATAAACAGTTTATTAAACAGCAAAAATATGTGTTGCAGGAAAAAGTTCTTTAAAACGAGGTTCTACTTGACCCCCTTTTCCATTTGAAAAGAAAAATCCTAGTGACGCCCTTTTACCCAAAATTTACTCGACCTCGATATCTTGTCCCATTCAAAAGATAATGGGGGAGGACTTTTAATATTCTCACTGTATATACAGGATGAGTTTCTTTCCATTTTTAGTGAAGGGATCTCAGAAATCATTCTAAAATTTAAATTCTAATATAAACACAAACATATTTAAAATACTTATAGTAAAATGTTTTATACAACAAAGAAATAATTTTCTTCACCTACATCTATTTACTCATAAAGATACTTGTATACTGTGTGTATAGTAACTAATCGACCCCTATTTTTAATTCACAGTTAGAAGCTTTGAAATACAATGTCAAAGATCAAAGAGCTCCGAAAATGTTGTATTGCAAAAAGAATACAATCAAAGAGTCAAAATTACGGACTGGAATATGTCTTTAGAATCCCAACCATTCGATACAATTCCTTATAATCCCACAAATTTTCGACTGCACAATTCTCACTACGCCAGATTAGGAAATCAAGATGAAACTGATTTAATTTCAGAAACCCATGATTTTCTAAAAAATGGAATTGTAAAATTAACAGCGTTTGAACAAAATCCCCACAAAAACCTAGTTAATTTTTATACCTATAAAAAGTGAGAGAGATAGTAAAGTATTTTTAATTTTAATATTTTTAAAAAGTGATCTAGTTAGGTAGATTAGTAACATGATTAAAAGTATTCTTTTCGCACTGGCAGAACTGACAGATTCACAATTGTAATAACCACTTACAAGTAGGTAGCTGTGTGTTAAAAATCCATCAGTAAAAATATATGGGATCTGTCAGCAAACGCGGCTTGTTAATAAAAAGTAATCATGAACTTATACATACATAATCATTATAAGCTATTAAAAAACTAAACTAATTTTTTAAAGTAATTCCTTTTCAGTCCATAACTTGTAAAATGCTTCAAGAGGGTTGTACATGCATCCAATGTTGGAATTGTACAGGGTGCTAAAAAAAAGATCCATATTAAACTTGTGTTTTTTAGGAACACCCTTTATATTAGTTATTTTGGATTGTAGCAATACAAAGAAAGTAAATTTCATGATTGATACCTATCCCTAAAATGTAAGGATTTTAAAATATTTAAGATTTTAAAAAATTCTTGACAAAAAAGTTAATACACGAGTAACATACCTTACTTACTCTTGATTTTATTTATTATGTTAGATTGCTAGAATAGTAAGTATACAATCAACTACATTTAATTTTTGACTAGAAATTATACGGGGGTCCAAAAACTAATATTTAATATTATATTAATTGGTGGAGAACCTGTATAATTTCTAGTTAAAAGTTTAAATGTAGGTGATGGTACAGTTACGTACAGTTAATATTCCGGCAATTTAATATATTCTACCAAGTCAAGCGTGAGTGTGGGATATATTAAAATTTTATTTTTGTCTGGAATTTTTCAAAAATTCTAAATATCTTACATTTTTGGTATAGGTATCGCTAATAATTTACTTTATTTTTATTACTACAATCCGAAACTGAATTAATATACAGGGTGTTCTATTTAAAAACACAAGTTTAATATGGATCTTTTTTTTGGAACACCCTGTACACTTCCACCATCGCAGCCGCAGCTGACGCTCACAACAATTAATGTACAACTGTCGCTGGCTCACGGACTACACAAGGCAGAAGTAAAATTAAGTTGTATTTTTTAAAGTAAAACTATTTGTTTTCTATACATAAATATGTTTATACAGGTTATCCCGAAATTAGTTGAAAATTATTTAATCCTATTTCCAAAAATATGAAGTTCTTATAAATAAACATGCCTCAAAAAAATGCTGCCTAAGATTGGTATAATGTTTTATGTTTTATTTATTTTCTGGGAGATTAAATTTAAACAAAATATTATTTGGCTTTTCTTAAAATGTTAAATAAACTTTTTAATTTTATTCTGGAGAAAAGCCAAATAATATTTTGTTTAAATTGGTATAATGTCCCCTATATAGAAAATCATATATTAATTTCCAAACAGTCTTTAAATAAAATGTCTAAAAAATGTCTAGTAATTTCAGAATGGTCTTAATAGTAAATATTCTTCGTTCAAAAAAACCGCATTTTTGCGAGTGAATTAAAGGTCAAAAATTCTATAAATCCTGAAAATTCAGCAATATTGCAAAATTGTAAAACATTTTATGTCTTTATATTTTAAAATATTATAATTCCTGTAAAGATGCTATACTTTTAGCTAACTTCACTATGATTATTATACAAGTTGCCCGCTAATTAATGGTACACAAAGGAACCCCAAATTCCGTATGCCAAAATATTATTTTTTTATCTTTGGAGAATTCACGAAGGCTAAAAGCCTAAATACTAACGTAGTTGTCTTAAGCAAGGTAAGAGGGAGTTTGTTGACACGGGTGGGGGGCGGAAAGACCTCCATGGGCAGCAGGTTTCACATTCTGTTGGGTGATTGAAGGAATCATACTGGACAATTCCTCAGAGCAGAAGACATTAAAGTACCTATAAAAATAAATCCCCTACTCCCCTACAGCCCGACGACGGGCCAGAGAAGGAAGCCTTTCTGTAAGTAAACGATCATTAATGAGGCGAACAGCTCTTCTTTGAATGGAATCAAGAACGCTAATAGAGTAAGAGTCAGTGAGCGGCAGACCTTTGTTATTTTGAAAAGCTAAAAGTTTGTCAGCGCATGCTCCCAACATAGTATGAAGTTTGACTCACAGTGGCTTTGGCAGTTACCAGGTACCACAGGTTAACTAATTGAAACATAACTTTCGTCATTTTGTAAAAGCTGAATTTTATATAGGTGTGTTATTTAAGTCCCTATCAGAAGATATTTTCCCAGTCGGATGACAGTTACAAGCCCCTGGCAGACAAATATTTTTGAATGGCCCCATCTTCCGATGAAGTTTAATATTTATGTTATTTAACAAGATACAACAAAAAGTCTAATATAAGAGTTGTAGGGTTTCTAAATAGGTATGTCCTAAAAATATTTTTATATATACTCAGCGTTGCCAAAACAACAAAAAAAAACCTCACGGCAATATTTTTTTTGTCACACTCTGTATACATCCAAATGTTTTCAGGACATGCCTATTTGGAAACCCTACAAATCTTATGTAAGACTTTTTGGTTACATCTTGGTAAATAAGATTGGACTTCTCAAATCATTGGGCAATTCCAAAATGCTTGTCTGCCAAGGGGTTGGAACTGGCAAAACTTTCTGGCAACTAAGGAAATATTTTCTAAAAAGTATTCAAGTTCCGAGTTTCATTGCAATATCGGAAGCGTATCAAAAACTACCAAAATAAATTATTATTTTTTTTACTTGACACCTTGTATCATCCTTATTATCGACTTCTGAATATAGGTATGTTGGGTAAAATCCTAATATTAATAAGGAATCTGTGGTTTCTCTGTGTACCATTAATTAGCGTACACCTTGTATAATATAGCCATTTTAACGTCATAATCAACACTGATCATTATCCATCAACAAATAAAAATATCCAGTTGTATACAATTTACGCAAATTAAGGTTCCGTAAGTTAGAGAGAAATGTAGATTTAATTTATTTGGATGCTCTTTAATAACAATAATCAAGGTCAATAGCATTACAAAACGTATATGTTCTTGCTCTTAAATTCGGCTTAATAACTTTACCCACCTGGTAAGCTTAATTTATAATTGACGTTCCTGTTTTCGCTGCTGGAGTTCCCATTTTTGTAAGTTAAAACTGCTGTTTATTATAATTATTTCTAATCGCTGTCCCCGCCTGCAGTTGGCTTGCACTTCAGCTGACATTATCATTATCGTTCGACTTGAGTTTTATCTTTTGTTGTTGGTCCTTCGCTGATGTTCGTGATCGACCATCTTTTTTCAGTAACGTCATGGTTATACGCTGTTATTATTTGTAATAATATTTTTAGGTTTTACTCTCTTTATTTTAAATATTTTTTAACAAACATAAATCAAAAGTACATAAATATCAACAAAAGTGAAAAGGGTTCAGTAACAAGTCATAGTATTGACTCTCAGTCAAGCTTTAAACTTTAGGAAGGTCACCATCAA
The DNA here is from genome assembly GCA_014170235.1 of Listronotus bonariensis. Lineage (NCBI taxonomy): Eukaryota > Metazoa > Arthropoda > Insecta > Coleoptera > Curculionidae > Listronotus > Listronotus bonariensis. Next base: position 124,565 of record JACEGR010002403.1, read on the forward strand.
GTTTATAAGTTAAACAATTTATAAACATGCTTTTTTGCTTTTGTGTATTAAGCCCTCCCTGTTAGACAAACCACGGGCCGCCACTGATTTGACAAACTTTATTTTTTCGATCGTTTATCTTAAATAAATTAACCTTGGCTGTTTAAAAATGCCATAGTTGATTATCTGGTACAACCATGTTTGTATCAAACAGACTTTGATGGACTATTAAGATGTTAACAGACTCAATGCTGCATACGGCCGCCAGTTGGTCCTACCATCTTTTAAATTTATAGTGACTCTGATATATTGATGGTTAAATTACATGAAATTCAAACGACAATATTCATTTTGAATTATCCATTTAATTTTTGTTGTTTCTGAATAGTTATTCCTGAAAATTATAAAAGCGTTTAAGAAAAATTCCATACATTGTTTTGTTTTTAGTTATGTGTATGAACCTGCCGGGGATAACGTTTGTCCGAAAGTATGCTCAAATGACTATATATCGACAATGCAGTATAGTTACCAGCCTCCATATCCACGTGAAATTAAAAGGGTAAATCGTTATTCTGATAAGCAGAGCACATACACTAATAATATTAGTTTATTTTTGTAGTTGGTAATGCCAGCAATTGATAACCAAAATAAATACATGGCAAGCAAAACCGAATGTAAGTTTTTAGATGACAATTTTAAAAGTTTTACTAAATTACTTCAAGATGTAAAAGGCTTTCATCATATTTCCTACAACCCTTGTAGAGGAATGTACACAAATGGAACTATCTCTAAGGCGATGAGAAATTAACATAAAGAACTTTGTAAATTAAAAATAGATATATTTCAAGTAAATCTACAAATTAATATTTATTTATAAAAAATTAAAGCTACTTTACTAGAAATAATTCAAAACTGCCTTAAAGTGAATAGGGATATCGCCAGCTAAAGATTAATATTTTGACTATGGCCACCAAAAGTTGCTATTTTGCTGTAAACATATTTTTTATTGGCTAGCCTAAGTAAAAAAGGCGTAATAGCAACAAACTGTTAACTATTTAAAACATTCCATTAAAAAGTAGTTAAAAACGATGTCCCTATTTAAAATATGTTCATTTTCTATTGAGAAAAACATCAAGACCGGAAAAATACAGTCAGACTATCTCCACTACTGTAGTTTACGTTTAAACTTGAAAAATCGGAATCGGTACTCCAAGCATCGTTTCAACTAAATATTTTACCCTACAGGATAGTTTTTTGTAAAAAATAATAATTTGTTTATATTTCTTATTTATAGAACCTGTGAAGGTAAACTGGGAGTAAATAAACAGGTTAACTTCATTTTATAAAATTGCTTTTGAAGCAATGCAATACATTGTTCAGTTATTTTTATCAAACAAAAATGAACATATTAAAGATTAAAGCAAATTTTTAAATAAAAATTAATTAGAGATAATTTTGAGCTTATAATTTTTGACCTCAGTAGCTTAATCTAAAATTTTGGGTCCTAAACACTGTATACATTACTAAGAGCTACTGAATACTAAACACTTTAAACTAGTAATAATTGATAAATTAAAAACTAAAGGATTAATAAAGAAAACTTAATTACATAAATGAAACTTAACTAAGAAAAATAACAAAAACAGTAAATTGTAAAAACTTTAAAACAATAAACAAAATTCATCAGCTATATTTAGCACTCTTAAAGAAAATATTTACTGATTTTCAAATAGGGTGAGTGTCAAATATAACTTATAAATATGTTATATCAGCAAAATATATAAAAACATAGAGACATTGGGAGCATTCTGTCATACTCAGCCGCTTTACCGCTGGGTTTCATATGTGACGAAATTTTCAAATTAAGCAAATAAAATGACAGTTTTGACACTTGTGAAGCGGTAAAGCGGCTAAGTACTCCAGAATGCGCTCATTAAAGTTTTAGACTTTGAGTAATATAGTGAGCAATATTATCCATAACAATGTATAACTATGTGTAAAAGGAAACAGGATTCGGTGAAAGATTAGGCACTATGATATTTAAAAGTAAAGTATTTGGTAATACGGAAGCCAATAATATTGACTGTTTTTTTATTCTCTCTTCTATTGTATAAGCGAAAGGAATAAAATTATTGATCTGTGTAGAATATGACGTTTAAGTAAAAAAAAATATTAATCAAACACAACAATCCTTTTTATGTTTCATACATTTTTCAAAGAATTAAATACATTAAGGAACGGGTCAAATATCAATATGTCTCATTATTCTAAATTATAGTTGTCATTTTTTTCAATTAATAAACCAAAGATATGATAATCTAGCGTGACACAACTAGAATCAAAGATTTTTTAATAATTTTTGGCTATGCTTGAACTAATCTCGTCAATTTTTAAACACATGATTTACAGTGAATAGCAGTAGTAAATACTTAACATAAAAGTTGTAACTGATAATTACAGCACTAAGCTAAAGATTGTTTATTGATTTAATTTTAAACAAAATAAAAATTAAACCTTTAAAACTCCTGCAGCAATGTTAATTCTTTGCCTCAAAAATGGTAACTTTTTTTAAAAGCCCATTAGTAAATAAAAGGGGTAATAACAATTAATCGATTAATTATTTTTTACTTAAACACCATCGTTTAGAACAAAAAATAGCATTGCTTTACAATAACTTACCTAAACAAACATATCCTTGAACTATTTAGGAAAAATCGTGACAAAACGTGCAGATTTTTTTATTTAACTTAATTCAGACTTATTATGCAATAAATATTTTTAACACCAGAAATAGATTAGTTCTTCAAAATACCACTTGTTAAAAGTAAAAACAATCTTTGCAAATAAAATTATTTCAACAAAACTATAAATGATGAAAAAGTTATTTTAACATAAAGACTAAAATATTTTAAAAAATCCTGTGGTGAAAAAGTCTTTTAGGACCCTGTACTTATATCTCACTATGCTATTGGAATAGCCCATGAGTTTATGACGTCTAAGTACTAGGTATATACCTTAGGTGTGCCCATCCGTTATATAGCGAAAGTCGATGGTTAGTTCTCGGTGTGCTGTTAGTAGTAAGATAATAACCAAAAAAACAAAGTTTTTCTCCCACCGAATACATACTGTATGCCACAACCAAAGTAAAATGCAACAAAACAACATTCCATAGCGAATTAGAAGGGAATAGCATATATTTTACACCAGATGGATCAATTTGTACTAAAACCGCGATTCTGCAGTGGCCCAAGAAAATTAAAAATTATTACAGTAGAGCCTCGCTAATCCAGACCCACATTTCTCCGGTATACCCTGTAATCTGGGTAGCTTTCCAGTGACAAAAATTTTTGTGCATCACGCTTCAGGGCTTGAAGCTATTGAACTGCTCTAAAAAGTTAGTCACTGGAACGCATCCTTAGACAAGGAAAGAGAGATACTTTAAGAAATTTTAAAATTTCGTTGTTTTTAACATTTCTTGGCTTTATAATAATAATTTCTTTTAAATATCTAATTCCATTTTAAATAAATAATTTTAAAAAATCCATCCTTAACCATAAAAAACATGTGTGAAGCACAAAAACCAAAAGAGGGGTTGGTGCAAGAGGGGCAAGGTGAAAGAAAAACGGAGTAGCTCAGGTGCATAACACTTTCCGTCACTGGAACGCCATAAAGTAGAACGAAAGGTCCTGAGCTACTTGGGAGCGCTCTATTTGCGTAACTGGAAAGCCACTCTGGACAGCGGTAAGTGCGGGTTACAACGTGTTAAAAATGCAAATTTAGAGGCACTGAAAGCTTTACTGCTTTGAAATAGAATGAAGATAACGAATTAGAAAACCACGAAGTTATGTTCACTTCCGTCAACTTAGAAACCATGCTTTGTAAATGAAAATTTATAAGCTGAAGTATATTAGAGACTTCTTCAAGAAAAATAGCCTTTTAGTTTTAACTATTCTTGTCCAAAAAAAATATTTACCACTTATGAATTTATTATTATCTACTAATAAAACAACCAGTCTAAAACCATTTTTTTGTTGTTAATACGGTTCAAAATATTTTTAAAACATTATATAGTCTTGCTAAACAGTGACGTCATATAGGTAATATATTTAACTGTGTTTGAATGCATCCCGGGCAATGGTTTAAAAACAATAGAGTTTTTATCATTAAAAACTTTATTTCGGTCATTTTTTGTAAACTTTTAACATGGATGTAAGTGACAAGTGAAAAACGTTTATATTTGGTGTAAACTAAAGTACATATTAACCCCAAAAAATAAAAATCATAACATAAAAGCTTATTGGGCCGTGACGCAACGGTTTAAAAGCCTACATTTTATTGATTCTCATATTAATATCGTCATTTTTGATTACAGTTTGAACCACTCCGACGAACAGTGTAGTATTATCCATTAGGCTGATTAGGCTACAGCCTAGGGCGCCATGAAAAAATAGGCGCCAGACAGTTGGGAATGTCCTTTTTTTTTAGTTATTACATTTTATTTTGGGTGGTGTAGTAAGGCGCGTTGCAACTGAAAATAGACGAAACGGAAGTAAACCCTATTTTTTTTTGCTCTTCAAATTTTTTTTTCGTGAAAAATAGGCGATTTGGGAATTCTAGCCTAGGGCGCCTCATACAGATAATACGGCCCTGCCGACGAATACGGTTAGCAAGAAAATATGAATTAAAATACTGTATGGGTAATTTACTACGATTCAGCAGTAAAGAAGCCATAGGCGTCATACAAATAAAGACGGCAATCAACTATTTCTTTCTAAACGCGTTGTTTAAATAGTGTGTGAGCAACAAAAAGGGGGATAATTTAAAAGTGAAATAGAACTGATGCCCTCGTGGCTTCTTTACTGCTAAATCGCAGTCTACAACTGTCTTCCATCTATTTAATAAAAACTTAAACAAACAAGATAATAAAATAATATTATCAAGATGGTAGAAAAATATTCTTCAGTCTAATAATAGAAATGCTTAAATGCACTCAATTTGTTACTTTTTTAACAAGTTACTACAAATACACAATACATGTTTTAAATCTAATCATATTAATTCTTCTTAATACATGTTAAGCTAATGGGGTTTTAAGTCCTAACGCGCTAACTATAAATCTGCAGAACATAAACATAAAAAAATGACTTTGAGTTTAAAGGTTTTAAAATTCTAAGGTGAATTTATAATAAGAAATAAGATTTTGCTATAATGGGAGATCCAAGATAATCTTGTCTTTTTTATTTTTTTGTTGTTTCTAAAGTAGCCTTTAGATGGCTAGACTGAGTAAAATTTCTTAACAAATCAATAAGGGCCATTCAATATTTGTAAAAATACCTAATAATTACCCCACCAAGGCCAAATTTATTCTAATATTATAAACATACACATATAAATATGATCTCAATAAAGTTAGCACTGCCACATGCAAGATAAAATATGGTATAAAAATAATAATAATATTAATAATAATAAT